>LNAC01000935.1:401794-417975 GCA_002007465.1 Ailurus styani
AAATCAGGAAAGAATGTCCAATGGAAAAAAGACAGTCTCTTCAACAAATGGTGTTGGGAAAACTGGACAGCTACATGCAGAAAAATGAAACTGGATTAAAATCCATCAAAATCCTTGAGGAGAACACAGGCAGCAATCTCTTCGACCTCAGCCGTAGCAACTTCTTTCTAGGAACATCACCAAAAGCAAGGGAAGCAAGGGCAAAAATGAACTATTGGGACTTCATCAAGATTAAAAGCTTTTGCACAGCAAAGGAAACAGTCAACAAAACCAAAAGACAACAGACAGAATGGGAGAAGATATTTGCAAATGACATATCAGATAATGGGTTTGTATCCAAAATTTATAAAGAACTTATCAAACTCAACACCCATAGAACAAATAACCTGTCAAGAAATGGGTAAAAGACATGAACAGACATTTCTCCAAAGAAGATATCCAAATGGCCAACAGACACATGAGAAAGTGCTCGGCATCACTCGGCATCAGAGAAATACAAATCAAAACCACAGTGAGATACCACCTCACACCAGTCAGAATGGCTAAAAATAACAAGTCAGGAAACAACAGATGTTGGCAAGAATGTGGAGAAAGGGGAACCCTCCCACACTGTTGGTGGGAATGGAAGCTGGTGCAGCCACTCTGGAAAACAGTATGGAGGGTCCTCAAAAAGTTGGAAATAGAGCTACCCTATGACCCAGCAATTGCACTACTGGGTATTTATCCTAAAGATACAAAGGTAGTGATCCTCAGGGGCACGTGCACCCAAATGTTTATAGCATCAATGTCCACAATAGCCAAACTATGGAAGGAACCTAGATTTCCATCAACAGATGGATGAATAAAGAAGATGTGGTATATATATACAATGGAATACTATGGAGCCATCAAAAGAAATGAAATCTTGCCATTTGCAATGATGTGGGTGGAACTAGAGGGTATTATGCTAAGCAAAATAAGTCAATCAGAGAAAGGCAATTATTATATGATCTCTCTGATATGAGGAATTTGAGGGTCAGGGCGGGGGCTCATGGGGGTTAGGGAGGGAAAAAATGAAACAAGGTGGGATCAGGAAGGAGACAAACTATAAGAGACTCTTAATATCATGAAACAAACTGAGGGTTACTAGGGGGTGGGAGGGTAGGGGATAGGGCAGATGGGTTATGGACATTGGGGAGGGTTTGTGCTATGGTGAATGCTGTGAAAGGTGTAAGCCTGATGAACCACAGACCTGTGCCCCTGGGGCAAATAAAAAAAAAGGAAAAAAAATAAAATAAAATAGCTATGGCAAAAAAAGTCACAATATAAAAGAAGTTACAATATGAGCCACAGGCTAGGAAAATATTTGTATCGTAATATATACTTACATTATAGTATCTATTGTACTAATATATCAGTATCTAGAATATATAAAGAGTTCATTAAAACACTAAGAAAAAGACAACACAATAGAAACATAGGTGGAGAAAGAGGAACCAAAACTGGCCAAAAGATATATACTAAAAAAAAATTCACATAAAATCAGAGAAATACAAAGTAAAACAAGAATAAGATTTGTGTTGGAGTATCTGGCTAGCTTAGTTGGAAAAGCATTTGACTCTTGATCTCAGGGTCATGAGTTCAAGCCCCACATTGGGTGTGGAGATTACTTAAATAAATAAATAAATCTAAAAAAAAGAATAAGATTGTGTCACCTCTGTCACGTTGGCAAAAAATTTAAATTTGATAATACCAGGTTTGGTGAGGATGTGGGGAAACAGGAACCCTGCCACCTTGGTGGTGGGAATTGAAATTGCTACAACCTTTAAGGAGAACAATTTGACAATATCAAGTAAATTTGAAGATATACATCCTTATGAATTCAGTAAGTCCACTTCTACCTACATACCCCAGAGCGAGAGTTCTCGAAATGTGACCCATGGAATGTGGGGGGCCCTGAGACCCTTTTAAGGGGTCCATGGCAACTGTTCTCATAATATCAAGAAGTTATTTTCATTTTGCACTATGTTGCTATTTGCACTAACAGTACAAAATCAGTGGTGGTTTGTGGTAGGCTGAATAATGGCGCCCAAAGATACCCGGGTCCTAATCACTTGGCACCTGTGAATGTTATCTTATATGGCCTAAAGGACTTTGCTGACTTGATGAAGTTAAAGATCTTGAGATGTAGAGATTACCCTGGATCATCTGCATGGACCCTAAATGTAATCACAAGTGTCCTTATAAGAGGGAAGCTATATCATGAGGACTCTGACTCCTTTCTGATGTTAACTGCTAACACCTTTTAAGCTTGATCCCTTTTCTTCCGCCTTCTGCCCTACATTTAAGCCAGTTGATAAGAAAGGTTGGGTGCTCCTTCCTTTGCCAATGGTTGGAGATCCAAACCACATAAGGCCCTGCTTACATGCAAGAACTCTCACCCTGGCCCTCCATTGCCCAACCACCATAAAAAATTCGTGTTTTTTTTTTAATTCAGGTTAATCTCCTTTCTATGCTCTCTCATTTTCAGACCTTCTTGAGGTTTGCCCTGCTCTCCCCAGAAAAGCCTCAGTCGTGTAAACAATAAAACTTTTCATATCCTTTGTGTATGTGTAGCACCATCCATCTTGACATTCAGACCAATTGGCGGGGGGGGGACAATCGTGTTTCTTTAGGATGGTTACTATTGGTTTACAAATTGCTCTTCATATAAGGAGGACAAGGAGAGACCAAAGAAAGAGACCAGCCACTCCAGATTGGTAGGTGGCAGGATTACTAAGCAAGGAATTTACATACAAGATTTGCCTTGGGCGGCCGCAAGATGAGTTAATTTGCCCACCAGAATCTGAAAAATTTAGAGGCCTTAGTAGGGTTCTTTCACTTATTTAGTCCAGATGTGTTGTTCTCTCAAGACTGTGTCCTTGAGGGGTGCCTGGGTGGCTCAGTAGGTTAAGCCTCTGCCTTCGGCTCAGGTCATGATCTCAGGGTCCTGGGATCGAGCCCCGAATTGGCTCTCTGCTCAGCAGGGAGACTGCTTCCCCCTCTCCCTCTGCCTGCCTCTCTGCCTACTTGTGATCTCTCTCTCTCTCTCTCTCTCTCTCTCTCTCTCTCTCTCTCTCTCTCTCTGTCAAATAAAAAGATAAAATCTAATAAAAAAAAAAGACTGTGTCCTTGAAAACAGCTCCCACTGTGGAAATAGTGTGCAGAGTGTATATTCCAAGTCAGGGGAAAGGGTGAGGAGTCTCTGATTGCCCTGGGTCATCTCAGAGGTCAACCAGTGGTCATGTCTTCTCCATGACCTCCTCCAACAGTCAGAACAGAGACAAGATTTGAACAGAAGGCAACATAATGACTAAAACAAGATGCTATGCTGATGATTTTGAAAATGGAGGGAGGGTCCATGATCCAAGGAGTGAAGGAATGCAGTTCATGATTCTGAAAACAAATAGCAAGCTAACAAATTCTCCCCTAGAGCCACTGGAGGAAGTTCAACCCAACCAACATCTTCATTTCAGCCCCAGTGAAACTGATTGTTCAGACTTCTGACCCCGAGAATTGCAGGAGAATAATGTGTGTTGTTTTAAATCACCAAATCTTTAGGAATTTGTTACAGTAGCCCTAAGAAACTGGAGAGTAGCACAAAATGGTACTAGTAGTTACTGTCTTCGTCACCACCATATGCAGTGTTATTAAAAAAGAAAAAGCCAGCTCCACTCAAGAATGTCTTTGATGGAGCAGTGAAAATTATTAATGTTATAAATATTGACCCTTGAGTATACAGTTTAATATTTTGTATGACAAAATGGGAAGTATGTATAAAGCACTTCTACTGCATCCTGAAGTATTGTCTCAAAGACAAATACTTGTGCAATTTTAAAGCAACTTTTTTTCTCAGAAAACACCAAATTTTTACTTGGAAGAATTACTGACAGAGAAACTTTGGTTATTCAGACTTGGGTTCTTGGCAGCCTTTTTCTCTAAAATTAACAAAGTGAGGCTGTCACTTCAAGGAAAACAACTGACAGCATTTTTTGCCAATTATACAATTCGAGTTTTCAAGTAAACATTAGAGTTTTGGAATACTTGCATCTGCCACCATGAGCTTGACAGCTTTCCAAAACGTAGTTTCCTGATTAGATCAATGGTTATAGCAACAAATGTGATGTTTTTATATTGTATCATGAAATATGTCAATATTTGGAAGATCTGCATAACTCGGTGAAGCAATATTTTTGAAATGATCAATGCATGATATTACAAAATCATACATGTCTAAAAAAATACATTCAAAGTGAGGATATAGTAATGAATTTTTCATGGACAAAAACACGAACAGTTCACTGATATTGTTTCAGATTCCACATTGGAACTAACTTCTAAGAAACATCCACTTGTCAAATTTTGGTGTATTATCAAGGAATATTCACAACAGTCATGCCCACTAATGACCAGATGATTGGTGTTTATCATATCCAATGTAGAATCTACAATGACGAGGTAGTATTTGGCATCTGGTTTACTAACTTAATTTCCCACTTCATTCTCTCATTGATTCCACTAAGTCATGTAAACTAGTTTGTTTGTTTGTTTGTTTTTTAAAGATTTTATTTGTCAGAGAGAGAGAGTGCACACAAGCAGGGAGAGCAGCAGGCAGAGGGAGAAGCAGGCTCCCGCTGAGCAAGAAGCCAAATGTGGGACTTGAACCCAGGACCCTGTGATCATGACCTGAGCAGAAGGCAGGTGCTTACCTGACTGAGCCACCCAGGCGTCCCAAGTCTTGTAAACTAGCTTGAATAAATAAGTCACATTTTAATTTTTTTAAAGATTTATTTACTTTCAAGAGAGAGAGAAAGGTGGGGAGGAGGGAGAGGGAGAGAGAATCCCAAGCAGACTCCAGGCTGAAGGGGGAGCCGATATGAGGCTTGATCTCATGACCCCTGAGATCATGACCTAAGCTGAAACCGAGTCTTGGACACTTAACCAACTGAGCCACCCACATTTTAATTTTTATATTTTTCCAAGTACTTAGGCAATAATTGGTCCAATTTATCAATCTGTTTAAAGATTTCCCTGAAATTTGGTTTTTGAAGAATGCCATTTTTCTTTGTAACCTCTGAAGAGAACACCTCTTTCGCTTAAAAATTTAATAGCTGCAACTACACTGAATGTCTTCACTTATGTGTTTTTCAAGACACTGGTTTAGTGCATTTTCATTTGGCTTTTGGGTATTCCAAGTAAACCATAGCCTGCTGGTGCTCTGTGGAGTCTTCATGAATTAGTATAGTCATCCAGTCTGTTTCGTTGAAAAGAGTTTATAAGCAAAACAATAATCTTTAGTCTTGGGATAGGCTAATGAGGATCTCATAACAGATTAAGTTAAACATTTATAAATCCATTTCATATTATGCATGATTCTGTGTAAATACTATTGGGATAATGACTCAGGAAAAATATGTCTTTCATTAAACAATGTTGAAGGGAATTAATCTTCATCCTAAAGAGTACAAGGAAAGTTCACAGTTCTCACTCAAGTCAGTGAAACCTAACCTTCATATATGCTCTGTTGACCCTAGGAATTGTGTTTTACATTATTGTTACCTTCATCTTCCACTTTTTCAGTTCCTCTTGAGGTGTGTCTGATGCTTACAATCTTCTTTCTTTTCTTCTGTTATCATCTTTGTTATCAATATTTTCTTGACTATAGTGGCTCTTTCCCTTAATTCTACAATTTTTTTTAATTTCTAGAATGTTTAGTTTGTATTGTGATATAAGAGCTATGAACACGTTGAAGCTTCTGCCAGTCTTCCTTCTTTCAGTTTTAGTTTCTGGCTTCCACTACAATACTTTTCTTCCTGTCATATTCGAATTTGGGTCAGTCAACATTTCTGAATAAAAATGGGGTACATATCGGATACATATTGTCCATTATATATAACATTACTCTTATGCTCCATACACTGACATACTGGACACTATGTGTAGGCATTTTGCCACTGAAGCATTTGTTTCCTCAAGCCATTTTGTTGTATTAGTGGCGATTTTACATGCTATTCCACACAAAACTGCCAGAGTTTGTCTGGAAAGCATGGATCATATATAAGAACACAGTCCAATATGTTGGTATGTATAAAACATGAGACTTCATACACATACTCTTTGTTTATAGTACTGCTATAGGTTTGGGCTTATAAACACAGAAATTCTGGGGCACCTGGGTGGCTCAGTGGGTTAAAGCCTCTGCCTTCAGCTCAGGTCATGATCTCAGGGTCCTGGGATTGAGCCCTGCGTCAGGCTCCCTGCTGAGCATCCTCCTCTCCCTGTCTCTCTGCCTGCCTCTCTGCCCACTTGTGATCTCTCTCTGTGTCAAATAAATAAATAAATAAATAAATAAATAAATAAATAAATATCTTTAATAAATAAAAAAAATTTAAAGAACACAGAAATTCTTACATATTCTCTTTAATTAGACTTCCATCAAAAAGAAAGAAAATGTTTACAGTATATTTATAATCATTTATGCTGCATTATTGATTTTATTTCTATCAGGCTAGAACTTATGCCTTGATTAGGTATCGATAAAAACCAAATCCTTTACATAAAATGCTACAAGTCTGGTAATTGGAAGAAACTTCCATAGACTAGCTTCTGGTTCTGTGCATTTCAAATTTTGTTTCTTCTCCACTAAGCACAAACTCTCTGTACCAGGCACCAGAGGCAAATTTGTTGCTGCAGCACAACCCACGGTCTCACACTTTGGGCAGACTGAGGAGTAGGACTGTTCCCGGAAAACATTCCTACATTATCAATAACCTAACTCTACACAGTGTATTTCCATCAACTTCCCAGTAGCCAGACCCCAGACATTCCCTTAGCCAGTCCAAGGCCAGCCACCAGCAACAGGGGAAATATGAAGGAAGGGAAGGTTCAATGGAAAGAGATGGCAGTTATAACCAATTGCTGTTAAAATATCTTACTTCTGCAAATATTATAAAAACATATGGCCACGGACACACGTCATTAGGGCTTCCCTTATGCCCTTAGAAGGGACCCATTAGTTTCATGGTAAATTCATTCACCTCTGGTCACACCGAAGCCAGAGAGATTTTTTTTAATGATAAACCAGTTATATCACTCTCCCCTGCCTAATATGCTCTGTTGATTTACCACTGCATTTAGAATAAAACACAAAATCCTTACCAGAGTCTACAGGGATCTGCATGATCTGGTCCCTATCTGTCTCTCCAACCCCATTGACCAGTCCCCTCCTTGCTCACTACATTTTTCCCACAAAGACATATTCCTATGTCTGGGAGAAACCAAATTTTTTTTCTAAACTCGAGCTTTGCATTTGCTATTTCTTTTATCTGGGAACGACTCTTCCACAACAACTGAGCTTTATTTGCAGCTTACTATCCCTCAGATATCAGTTTAAAAGACACCTCCTTAGAAATGCCTGATTATTCCAATCTGATAACTATGTATTGCACCACCTTACTTTAGTTCTCCACATAATAACTCTAATAGTTTCTTTATTTATACATGTTTCTATTTATTAACTGTCTCCCCAAATTCCAAAAGAGCAGGCACCTTCTGTGTCCTATGAATTACTGAATCACCATGATTTAAAAGAGTGCCTGGCATATGTGAGTTCTCATTCAGTGAAATACATGAAGAAAAAGAACAAGTATGTTAAGGGAAACTGATGAGTTCAATTTTGGACATGTTGCACTTGAGATGCCTATAAGACCCCCAAGTGGAGATATCTAGTAGGTTCCAAGGTTAGGCAAGAGACTGTGTGAAAGACAGAAGAATGGAAGTTGTCAGCATAAAGATGGTGCCTAGAATGATAATTATGGGTATGACTAGGAGACACATACAGTTCTCAACCTGGGCTCTGAATCAAAACCTGCTGAGAGGCAGTTTTTTTCCTCATTCAAATGTGGTTCTTTGAAATATACAAAGTTTTGAAAATCAAAACTAATTTTGCATATGAACTAATTCATGATAGACATTCCAGAGAACAGACTCAAATCTCATAGAATCACCCAGATTTTGTGCCTAACCAAGAGAAAGAACATTAACTGGACAGAGATACATTTTGATGAATAAATCAGCCTTTGGGTGTTTGTTAACCTATGACCTCAATATTTTCCGTCTCCTGAATATCACAGAGGCACTCCATGTGCAGAGCTCAAGGAAATTTTAAAAACTTACAGTAAAGTACCCTGACTTGTAAACTTTGTTCCTTCTAGTATGCTTTTGCCAAATAATATATGAAAGCCTGACAGACAGTGAGTGCTCATTTGCAAATTTACCAACCAACAAATAGAAGGAACCAGAGCTTCTTGGAGAAATGGTTAATTAAGGGCATGGGGCAGAAAATGTACAAAATAAGTCTAAGAACTCCTGTCATACCAGAAAGCAAGGAAGTCGTCAAAAACATAGACGTTCACTATATCACTCTGTCTACATTTTTGAGATTTTTCCATTAAATTTCATTTCAATGATTAAAAAAATAACATCCCGAAGGGACTGATGCTGGGTCATTGTCTTTTTCCATCCTTTTACCTTCAACTTATTCTTCCCAGTAGCCAGAATCTAAAGTATGTTTCTTATAAACAGCATCTAGTTGCATGTGTTTTTTAATCTATTTTGCCAATTTTTGCCTATAATTGGAGTATTTAATCCACTTATATTTAACATAATTGCTATAAAGTATCATTTATGTCCATCATTTTATTTGTTTTCTATATGACTTATGTCCTCTTTATTTATCTTCCTCCATTATTGCCTCTTTTGTGTTAAATAGATGTTTTCTAATGTATCATTGTATTCCCTTATTTCTTATACTATATATTTTTAGTCAGTTTCTTAGTTGTTGTCCTGAGGATTACTATTAACAACTTAATTTTTTAAAGATTTTATTTGTTTATTCATTCATTCATTCATATGAGAGAGAGAGAGCACATGCGTGAGTGAGTCAGGGGAAGAGCAGAGGGAGAGAGACAAGCAGACTCCATGCTGAGCATGGAGCCCAACACAGGGCTCAATCTGACAACCCTGAGATCATAACCCAAGCTGAAATCAAAAGTTGGACACCCAACTGACTGAGCCACCCAGGTGCCTCTTAACAACTTAATTTTTAAAGATCAGTTCAGATTTATAAAAATCTAGTTTCTAATTTCAACAGTACACAAAAACTTTACTCATATAATTTCTTATCCATCCCCATCCTTTGTGCTACTATAGTCATATAAATTACATTTTTATATGGTATATGCTCATCAACATTATGCATATGCTGGTATGCTTGATAGGGTCCCACAGGTCTCTGAGGTTACCTTTTTATTTCCTCACCTTTTTTTTCTGCTCCCCAGACTGGATAATCCCAGTTGACCAACCTTCAAGTTTGCTGCCTCTTTATTCTGCCAGTTAAAATCTTCAATTGTACCTCACTTGGGAATTGTTCATTCAGTTATTGTACTTTTCAACTACAGAATTTCTACTTGACTTTTTTAAATAATTTTTTATTGATATTCTCTATTTAGTGGGATTTTGTTCTCACATTTTCCTTTAGTTCTTTAGACATGGTTTCCTTTAGTTCTTTGAACATATTTTTAATAGCTAATTTTAAGTCTTTATCTATTAAGTCTAGTAACTGGGCTTCTTCGAGGGCAGTTTTTATTAATTAATTTTTCCCCTTCAGTATGAGCCATACTTTTCTGTTTCTTTGCTTGTCCCATAACTTTTTGTTGAAAACTAGACATGTTAAATAATACAATGTGTCAACTCTGAAAGTCATTTTTTTCCTTCTTCCCAGGGTTTTCTGCTTTTGTTCTTGCTGCTGCTGTTTGGTGACTTTACTGAACTATTTTTTCAAAGTTTGTATTCCTTGGCAAGTATGGTCCCCTGCTTGGTTAGATTAGCGGTCATCTAAGTATTGAACAAAGATTTCATCAAACGCCATTAAGCAACAAGTCTCTGAGCCTTTTCCAAGATGGTGTGTGTGTGCGCGCGCGCGCGCGTGTGTGTGTGTGTGTGTGTGTGTGTGTGTGTGTGTGTGTGTTTGGGACAGGCCTTCAACATTCTGGCAGGCAGTTTACAACTCAGCCTCAGCCCTGCATGCACACAGCCCCAAACATGCATGTGGCCTCTGAGATTCCCAGGAATATGTCAGAGCTTTTCAAACTTCCCTATGGACATCTCATTCCTCAGTTTTTCTACTTAAGTTTTTTGGACAGCTTCCAATTAGTCCCTTATTTACAGCCCTCTTGTTAAAAGGTATCACCACCTCAGACAACTATGATTTTAAACAATTGCCACTGATAGCTTTAAGAAGTAACCTGGGGACAGAGCTCTTCATACATTGCAACCTGAGTCAGGTCAAATAAATTAAAGTCCTGGGAAAGAATCTTCTCAGAAAGCTTCCAGACAGGTCAAATAGTGACAATTCTCTGGAGATAGAACTTTGCAGGAAATTCCTAACCCCTCCAACAGCTTCTAGGTTTGTTTGTTTTTATAGCTACCATAGTTTCAATAACTGTTGGCTTTTAAGAGTATCACGGAAGGCGCACCTGGGTGGCTCAGTGGGTTAAAGCCTCTGCCTTCGGCTCAGGTCATGATCTCAGGGTCCTGGAATCGAGCCCTGCATCGGGCTCCCTGCTCAGCAGGGAGCCTGCTTCCTTCTCTCTCTCTGCCTGCCTCTCTGCCTACTTGTAATCGCGCTCTCTCTGTCAAATAAATAAATAAATAAATAAATAAATAAATCTTAAAAAAAAAAAAGAGTAGGGGCACCTGGGTAGCTCAGTGGGTTAAGCCTCTGCCTTCAGCTCAGGTCATGATCCCAGGGTCCTGGGATCGAGTCCCACATCGGGCTCCCTGCTCAACGGGGAGCCTGCTTCCCCTTCTCCCTCTGCCTGACTCTCTGCCTACTTGTGATCCCTCTCTCTAATAAGTAAATAAAATCTTTTAAAAAGTAAAAATAAAAAATAAATAAAATAAAAATTAAATAAAAAAGTATCATGGAAATGGACAGATAGTAATGGCATGGGGGCAAGTTAAAATGACACAAAGCTCACTGTTCTTATGGGGTTCAGATGTTTCTCTTGAATAAATAGTCCTCAGATCATTGCAAGCTTTGGTTAATTTCCAGAGTTCCAAAAAAGTTGATTTTGACAATTTTTGCCAGTGCTCTTATTTTTATGATTGTGCAAATTTCAGAAGTCCTTTATCCACCATTCCGGAAATGCTTTTCCTTTTGCTTGTTTTTTTAGCCACCATATGGACTTATATTGGATTTAAAATTAGATTTTAAAAGGATAATAAATGTTTATGCTTATAAAAAGAGAGGCAGGACATGAATTTTAAAAAACATTTAACAAACATGAATTTTGATAAGCTAGGCATGGAGTATTTCCAGATGTTTTTAGAACCTGGCTCTAAAAGAGTAGATTTGTTTTTCTCATTTTGTGAATATGGTGACTTCTCAGGAAGTACAATGTCAAATAACTTTTAACAACAAGTTTAAGAATCTTTAGGCTTTCCTTCAGTTAAGCAATTTTGGGGATGTCTTGCCATCCAAAACCAAAATCAAAGCATGGTTCTTCCTTCATTGTTGGTTGCCTGTAACCTTTGTCTTAACCAATTCAGGCAGAAGCCCACATCTCCTATTCATTTTCTTTCACTGAAACTTGATAACTCTTTCTATCCTTTGCCAATAAGCTACTTTTTAATACCTAAAGATCTCATGTTTTGTTTGTAAGGCAAGAATTCCTAACTCTCTTCAAGCTAGCTTCTCAAGCATTAATCTTTCCTAAACTTAAAAAGACTTCTTATAAAACTAATATTCTGATTTTTTGTTATTTTCCCTAACGGCGAGATAATAAAAAAGTAGCATCATAAGTGCTTATTACAGTCCGGGCATTGTGCTAGGTTCTTTATGTTGGTTGCTGAATCTGATGATAGTAGTCATATAATCCATAAATCAGGACACTTTGGGCCTTTTAAGATTTTATTTATTTACTTGACAGAGAGAGAGAGAGAGAACAGCAGACTACCTGCTGATCAGGGAGTCCAATGCAGGGCTCAAACCCAGGACCCTGAGATCATGACATAAGCCAAAGGCAGCTGCTTAACTGACTGAGCCACCTAGGCACTCCCAAATCAGGACAATTTAAAGAGAAAGAGGGCACTATTAATGATTATGTCTGGATAAAAGACAAAACTGGAACTATCCCAGGCAAACTGAGATGTAGAATCATCCTACCTACAAGACAGTCAGTATTATCCTTCTCATTTTACAGATAAGAAAACTGAAGCTCAGAAATGTAAAATAACTTTTCCAAGATAACAACAGCAAGTTAAGTAACAGAAATGTGTTTAAAGCATAGGTCTGTTCCCAAAGTTAGTGCTCTTTTTATCCCACATGCTGCAAAGGTGCATTCATTGCATTCGTCCAAGAGAATGGGTTCAGTTGCTAAATATATATAACCCTTGATGCTTGAAAATAGGTTCCCAGTACCCCCCAGAAAATCTGCTGGAAAAAATACACGTTGACAACTTCCTGTGGTTGCCCTGCTGTATTGTCTTTGATTCCTAGGACACTAGTTCACAGTGACAGAAATCCATTCTCTCCCAAGAGCTTTTGAGAGTGCTAACAAGCATAAACTGGCCTGGAATGCAGTTGCTACTCAGTACTCAATGTTTGTGGAGCAGTGAGCTGTCCTCCAACAATATCACCTACGTGGTCATTGCTATCTTGAAAAGATGCTGATCTTGGTAAACTTGCTCCAACATGCACTTAATATCTTGGAACTTTTGAGCTTTGAAATTAAATAATAGGTATCAATCTAAAATTGACTTCATTCTGGGGTGACGGGTTGGCTCACTCAGTTAAGTGGCTGCCTTCAGCTAAGGTCATGATTCCAGGGTTCTGGGATCAAGCCCTGCGGCGTAGGGCTCCCTGATCAGCAGGGAGTCTCCTTCTCCCTCTGCCTCTCACCCCACCCCACCCCACCCCCAGCTTGTGCTGCTCTCTTTCCCAAATAAATAAAATCTTCTAAAAAAATAAAACTGACTTCATTCTTTCAGTACATCTGCCTGCAAATGAGGACAATGGCAATATTATAAAACATCTTGTCAGGTACCTTCCCTGTGTCTGCAATATTATGTGCAAAAATGAAGATTACCCAATGGTAAGTGATGGGTATTCTTGGGACAGTTCTTGTATTTTAAACAGCATATACTTCCTCTGCCAGGCTTTGTTGTTTACCATGTTGAAAGTTACCTCCTCAGTTTGGGCAAGACTGAAAAGTCTGCAATGACCTGAAGTAATATGCAATGATTGAAAATGCAAGTTCTTTCGCTCTAGGCAAGTACAACATTTTCCATCTTGATTATGTCAAAACAGAACAAAAGTCTTGATGCAGATGCTACCAGGAAGGAGGCCAGCTATCAGCAAACATCAACATGATTCACATCAGCCATTTTAGCATACAGTCTATTCACATTTTAGGCTGGGGCTTTCATTTGATTGTTTCTCAAGAGCAATTGAAAATGGATGGTCAGAGCCAGCTGTTGACCAGCTTCCTAGAATTCCATAAGAGAATCATTTCATTATTAATATTATAGTGGGCAGACGCCAAGGCAAAATGAACAGAACTTTTTTCTTAAATTTGAGGTAACTTAGCCCAACCTATTTCCTCTAATTGTATTTAGCATATAAATGTCAGTATTTAAAAGGGTCAAAATCAAACAGAAAATTCCCCCCTTTTACCCATAATGATCCCAAATAGTCACAACACCCTCTATAGCTTTCAAAAATGGTTCTGAATAAAGGATACCAAGAATCCCTCCATCTACGTCCTCCACTGGGTCTATCAGTTGGCCTAGAATTATTGTAGTTATAGTTCAAATAACTTTGATTTTCTTGGATATGAAAGAGAAACAGTGTGAGAAAACATGGCTTTGGAATCGGCGGCTCTTCAAACGTCATTCTCTGTGAAGTGGAAGCTTCCTGAATAAATGCCTAGAAATCAAAATAAAAAAACACACTAACAAAAGTATAAACAATTAAATTCCTAACCAAGAAATGCTTTGTGAAGCTGGGAGCCTCATCTTCTTTCTAGACTACGTGCACTCATCCCATTAAGGTACACTATCATGATTCAACCCCACATGCTAGGTAGGACAAGAGCAGTGACAGGAAAAGATGACAACCCAGGGTCCAGAGGGATCCACTGATCTCAGAACAATAAAGGAAAATAAACTCCCCCAGGGTCTTACAGCTTCCAGTTCTCCCCTCTCTCACCTGGAGGGAAAATTTGGATTTCCAAGTCATAATCATCTGCCATGTAGAAGCTCATGAGACCTATTTTCTTTAAAGAGTTTGAAAAACCTTGTCTGGTTTTTCAACCAGAGGTCATGATGGCAACCACATTTCCAGGGTGAAAACCTGCTGGATATGACTGGATACCTGTCTTTCAATTTGAGACAAAAAGTCTGGATATATCATCCTGGCTATGGTAAAACTGTATCTGAAAGTCTGTAAAAGTTTCAAAAAGTTGAAGTCATGTACCTACAGGGATTTTGTCAGTGTATCTTCTATTTAAATAATTCCATGGATTGGGGATGATAAATTCCAAGATCGAATAGAGAGAAACTAGTGGTCCACAGCAGTGTGTCATATGGCTGAAGAATGGTAACTATCCCATAAAATATTATTTAAGGATGGGCATTTTAATTTCTTTTTCTCTACAGTGAATTTCACATATGTATCTGTCTCTGTATTTCCTTTTGTTCCCTGACTAAAGACAATTGTGTGTGTGTGTGTTTAAGAGAAAAACCTTTACTCCCTCCTGACAGAAATTAGCCATGTACAATAATCCATTTGTAATTGCAACACTTCGTGTCTGGCTTTTGGGAGAATCATTTTCAGAGACTGATACAGAAATCTGTCATTTGGGTGCCTGGGTGGCTCAGTGGGTTAAAGCCGCTGCCTTCGGCTCAGGTCATGATCCCAGGGTCCTGGGATCGAGGCCCACAACGGGCTCTCTGCTCAGCGGGGAGCCTGCTTCCTCCTCTCTCCTCTCTCTCTGCCTACTTGTAATCTCTCTCTCTGTGTCAAATGAATAAAATAAAATCTTTAAAAAAAAAAAAAAGAAATCTGTCATTTGTGCACACTGTATAAATATCTAAACCAAAAAGACTTATTGTCAAGTTTAAAGAAATAGACTTGAAACAGGCTTTGCATAGCTTAGAGAGCAGAGTTTCCACTTCTGACCTGTAAAACAATAATATGAATGAGTCTATATAAGAATTTAAAATATTAAATTATACAAGGAATGAGAAAACAAGAAATGGGGGGAGCCTGAGTGGCTCAGTCATTAAGCGTCTGCCTTCAGCTCAGGTCATGATCCCAGGGTCCTGGGATCAAGCCCCACATCGGGCTCCCTGCTCGGCGGGAAGCCTGCTTCTCCCTCTCCCACTCCCCCTACTTGTGTTTCTGCTGCTCTCGCTGTCTCTCTCTGTTAAATAAATAAATAAAATCTTTAAAAAACCAAAAAATGTGTTATGTCTATCTGATTTTGGCTTGTCCAGACACTTTATGACCTCTATTTATCTGAGAAGTCTGAAGAATTCTTAAGTGCATTCATTTTCCTTTTCTCTCTCTTGTAAGAAGTGAGCAAGTGCTATAGACATACACGAATAAGCCAAATCAAAATGTGATAAAAAAAGTTTTATGTGTGCTGACATTGAACCTCTACCTCAATTCACATATTAACTGGGTAAGTCCTACAGAAAACAGCATACGACAAAATAGAGGGGGAAAAACTTCAACCATAAACTCCAACTTGTGCAAATTCTAGCTTGTCCAAGAGTGTGATATGATTCTTCCACTAGATGAATATGAAGTATTTTCTAAAGCAATAAATTTAAACACTTCTTCCTACCTCCAGAGAGAGGTAATAAATTTGATTATAAAGTCTTAAAATTAAAAGACATTCTGTTCTGTTTAGCTTATTGAGACCAACAAGTGTTGATATAAACCTAGAAGAAAAGAACTCAGGAATTCTCATAGAAGGAAGAAATTAGACGTTGCTTTAAATGTACTGACCCTTTAAGAAAATCTCTTCACACACAGAAACTGCCAATTCAGAAATTGACGAGTTGAGACAATCAAATGGTTGGATAAAGAAAGAAAA
>LNAC01000935.1:425468-506475 GCA_002007465.1 Ailurus styani
TTTTTTAAAGATTTTATTTATTTATTTCACAGAGGGAGAGAGATCACAAGGAGGCAGAGAGGCAGGCAGACAGAGAGAGGGGGAAGCAGGCTCCCCGCTGAGCAGGGAGCCCGATGCGGGCCTCGATCCCAAGACCCTGAGATCATGACCTGAGCCGAAAGCAGAGGCTTTAACCCACTGAGCCACCCAGGCGCCCTCTATCTTTTTTATTAAAGCCATTCTACTGGGTGTGAAGTGGTATCTCATTGTGGTTTTGATTTGCATTTGTCTGATAGCTAATGATGTTGATTTTTTTGTGGGCTTATTGGCCATTTCTATATCTTCTTAGGAAAAATCATTTCAGATCATCTGTCTTTTTTAACTGGAATTCTGTTAAGGACTGGGTGGAATCTATAGATCAATTGGGGAAGTATGGCCATCTTAATGAATATAGGATGTCTTTCTATTTATTTACTTCGTGTTTAATTTCTTTCAATAATGGTTTATACTCTTAAAAAATATGGTTTATACTTCTGTTAAATTTATTCCTACATAGTTTAATCTTTTTGATGTTATAATGGAATTGTTTTCTTAATTTCATTTTCAGGTTGCTCATTGCTATTGTATAAAAATATAATCGATTTTTGTAAATTAATTCTATATACTCCAACTTTGTGGAACTTTTATTCATTATAATAGTTATTAGTGGATTCCTTAGGATTTTCTATATGCTAAATCTTGTCACCTGTAAATAGAGATAATTTTACTCCTTCCTTCACAATTCAGATACC
Organism: Ailurus styani; assembly: GCA_002007465.1. Taxonomy (NCBI): domain Eukaryota; kingdom Metazoa; phylum Chordata; class Mammalia; order Carnivora; family Ailuridae; genus Ailurus; species Ailurus styani. The sequence continues at coordinate 426,239 of LNAC01000935.1, forward strand.
TTTAATTTCACTGTTTTGTCTACTTGTCCTGGCTAGAACTCTAGTATAGTGTTGAATAGAAGCAGAGAGAGTGGACACAATCACAGTGGCTTACAACCTTAATTTTTTGCTCATATTACATGTAAGCTGGGTCCTTCTTAGCCTTACTCCATAGACATAAATATCTTCTCATTCTAGGACCCAGCCTGAGGCCTTACCTGGGCTATACTATTGTCTTTGCAAAGGGCTAAAACAAGAGGTTAAGCCAAACTGCATAATCACTTTAAACCTCTATTTGGATGTGGCATGTCATATCCACGCACACTCTATTGCCAAAGCATGTCAGTTGTGCCCAAATTCAAATCTGTACTTCTCCCACAAGAGGCATGGCAAGTCACCTGGCAACGGGCAGGGATACATAATCCTCTTAGAGGAAAGGTGGGGAGTAAATAACTGAACAGTATCATCTACCCTACTGAGGCTATATGTAATTTCCATTACCTCTAAGAATTAGAGAAAATGATTAACTAAGCAATAAGCCCAACTAATTTTCTTGACACAAAACCACAATAAGATCAGTTTTTTGTGTGTGCCCAAGACCACTCTTAAGAAATTGTCCAATGTTACATAAGACTATATAAGAAAACTTAATCTAAAACTTGAAAATAAGGGAAAATGATGATTGTGAAACTTACTAAATATCATGGCAGCACATTTTCTAATAAGCCTGTCAGTCTAGGTTTGTAACTTTGACTAACTATCCACAACTAATTAGGGTCCAGAGAATTTTAGTCTTATAAAGTTAGAGGTTAACGTGCAGAAAACTACCAAGGTGTGATTTACTTTTTGGAGGGTTCTTCGTTCAGTAAATAACCCCAAAAGTTTCAGTTTATTGCACTGTAAAACATTCGTCAGTTTTGAATCTAACTTAAGTCATCTTATTTTGGCATTCTTTTCCCAACTGATTAAATGAATCCCTGTTTTTCAAATGCTCTTTGAAGAAGCATTCTTGTGTATCTGCTGATTCATTAATTGGTTGGCATGTGCTAATGAATTACTTTGTCTGAGGCTTGTGCTTTTGTGCTTTTATATACATCACCAACCCCAAGCAATTTTCCCTGAACCTCTTGTCCTCCAAACTCTCTCACTCATCCTGTTCTCCCACATCCCATATCCTACATGAACAATCAACATTTGTAGAATGAATGATCTCTCTGTAATTGTTACAAGGTGACAACAAATAACCAAAAGGAAAAAAATGAAGCAAGAAAATTTGGTTTCTAGAACTCAGGGGGAAATTCACAATAGCCATGGAAAAAATTAGAGAAAATACAGCAGTCCTCACTTTTAGAATGGCCAGTATATGTAATTTAAGTTTAGGACACAAGAATACACATTTTCCTAAAGCTTCTTTGTTTTATGAAATAACTCAGAGTTCCCTAAAACAATCAAATCTCCTTCTATGTTTAAGTACCTCTTATTTACTATCTGACTGGGTTAGTTTTATGTGTTGACAAATGAAGATCAGAAGGGAAAATGTTGTCAATGAGAAAATTATTTGATTTATATATGTGCACACTCTAGAGCACTTTCCAGGAACATATTTATTGTGTAAAGTGAAGAAGGAGTACCTAGGATAGTGAAGAAGTTTAAGTTATAGGCTACTAGATATCTGATGTCTAAAGTCCTCTGGTTAAAAAAGAGGGGGCAGAAAATGAATGTTGCTATGCTTCATTTTAGCACCTATAAAAATTGCCATCTTGGTGCACTTGGCTGGCTCAAGTCAGAAGAGCATAAGACTATTGATCTCAGAGTCGTGAGTTCAAGCCCCACCTTGGGTGTAGAGATTACTAAAAAATAAATAAACTTAAAATGCTTGCCATCTTATTTCACTTTCTCCCTGACCAAGCCCACTCTCCCTCCCTGCTAAAACTAAGTGTCCTACCATCCTTCCTCAAAAGAAAACATACTGTTAACAATGCTAATATCTATCTAAGCTACATGAATCAGAATTTTAATAGAAATTCATTTGCAGCTTTAATTTTAGCATGTATCTCAGTTAAGTCACTGAATATGTTCAAATGCTATAGTTAAGTGGAACTTTTGTTAACTGAACTATGGTTTAAAAACGTCATAAGGAAGCTTTCTAACTAAACGTAAAAGCAAATCAATTATTTCATACTTCAGCAGCTGTAATGTTTCACCAAGACAAAGAATGCAAAGTATTTCTTACTTTGAGAAAGAGTTTAAACTCTATTTGGGCCAGTAGGCAGAGTCAGAATTTCCTGGATATATCCCACAAGGAACAGTGAGATGTGGCTCTTAAAATATTCCTAATGACTTCATCTTTCAGCATACCAACTCTAAAATAATTGGGAGTTGACAACATGAAAGGTCCCTCCAGCAGATATCTTTACCCATAATGTTCCTTCTTCAAAGGTTAGCCTATTCTAGTCCTTAAGACATTAGACATCTACATTTTATGTCTGCCAACAAAGTTGAACAATGAAAGAGTCCCTGGGAAATCTGTCTCAATGAGTGTTATTTTGATTATAAAGAGAAAAAAATGTATTTGAAAAAATTTGAACTCCAGTACTTTTTTGGGGGGGGGTGAAATCTGTTTTTATTTCCCATGGATTTGAGTAATTATTTTTTTTATTTTATTTTTATTATTTGCCCAAGGGGTACAGGTCTGTGAATCATCAGGCTTACATCTTTCACAGCATTCACCAAAGCACAAACCCTCCCCAATGTCCATAACCCATCCACCCTATCCCTACCCTAGTATCTTTCCCAACATAATGGCCTCTACTACCAAAATAAAGTAACCAGAAAGAATTTTTTTTAAAGATTTTATTTGTCAGAGAGAGAGAAAACAAGCAGGGGAAGGAGCAGAGGGAGACAAAGAAGTAGGCTCTCCACTGAGTAGGGAGCCCAGTGCAGGGCTTGATCCCGGGACCCTAGGATCATGACCTGAGCTGAAGGCAGATGTTTAACCAACTGAGCCACCCAGGTGTCTGCAGAATTTTCTTTAGCCAATTCATATTCCATCAAAAATAATTATATCAACCATGGGGGGGTCTGGATGGCTCAGTTGGTTAAGTGTCTAACTCTTGATTTCAGTTCAGGTCATGATCTCAGGGTTGTGAGATCGAGCCCTGTGCAGGGCGTCGAGCCTGATTAAGATTCTCTCTCCCCTTTCTCCACAACCTCGCCAACATCTGTCGTTTCCTGACTCGTTGATTTTAGCCAAGCCGGATGATTCACAGACCTGTACCCTTGGGGCAAAGAATAAAACAAAATAAAAAATAAAATTAATTAATTAATTAATTTTAAAAAAAGATTCTCTCTCCCTCCCTCTCCCTCCACTCCTCTCTCTCTAAAAAAATTTTTTTTAATAATAATTATATCAACCTTGAAAAGAAAAACTTTCTCTTCTCTGCTATTTGTCCAGAGTTATAGAAAAGCAGTGGCACTCATTGTTATATATAGACCAATCTGGAAATTTACTTACTTGGGCTTCCTGATGAAAAAAGCATGGATGAATTAGCCTACCAATCATCTCTAATTTTTAATGGCTTGTGTTCCAAAATTTATTTGTATGTCAACTGTTGGGGAATCAGAACATATTTTCCTATAATAAGGGGTGGTTAGGGTCTTGGACCAGCTCTCAAAAGCCTACAGATTGTAAATCTACACCAACCATGAAGCTACCTCAGAACCAATCTACTGACCAGGCACCCCTGGGTCAAATATTTATTGAGTACCCTATGCCATGTGGTAGATGCTGGCATTAACAACAGTCCTGCGCTTCTGAAGCTGATAGTCTAGATGAGTACTGAAGAATCCACAGAAACCAAAGAAATCCTCAATAAAGAAGAAGCAAAAAATAGGAAAGCACAACTGTTCCCAACCCACTACCAGTTAGACTTCCAAACCAGCCACCTCATCTTTTGGAAGTGAATAAAGTATAAAGTATGACCAAGTCAATTACTGCAAAGGTCAAACAATTAAATATCAATTGTAACATATTCCTCTTACAATGAAACGGGGGGAAAGCAGCAAATACAAAAACCAGAGGCTTAACTTCACAAACCGGTATAAGACAAAACCGCCAACTGGGCCAGATCCCTTTGGGCAACTTTCCCATCTCTCCTTTCACCTTCAAGTAGCCATCTGAGCTGCCCACTCTGGTACTCTCCCAGCATCAGGCTGTGTCCCTTTCTCTTTTACCTAAAAAAAAACCTACCTCTCAATGTTTTCCTAGGGAATATGGGAGCATGATGGGGTCATCAGAAATCATTTGTACTTCAGTGCTTGTTAGAAAATTGACTGACCCCTTCCATAATGACTTTCTTAACGGATATGTACATTTCCAGAAGTTCCCATAAAATCCTTCACTATGAGAATTTCACACACCACAGCTGGCCAGTAGGGGAGAGAATCAGGGCCTTTCACTGCCCACTCAAACTACTCCTGTAGATAACTATGTAACTCACATGTGTATGTATATAATAGCTCCAGAACCGAAAACCTTTATAGAGTTGACATCCTAAGGAGTTCTCTATCCTTAGGTTTAAAAAATTATTGAGCTCTGTATAAATATGTGCCAAGCATCAATGTATAAATTGTCTCATTTGGGGCACCTGGGTGGCTCACTTCATTGATCTTCTGATGTTGGCTCAGGTCATGATTTCAGGGTCCTGGGATTGAGCCTCCCTTCAAGCTCTGCGCTCAGCGTGGAGTCTGCTTGTCCTTCTCCCTCTGCTCCTCCCCCTGCTTGTGCGTGCTCTCCCTCAAACAAATCTTTAAAAATATTAACTCATTTAATCCTTAGGAGTACCTTATGAAGTGGTTGTTATTATTAGCCTCATTTTACCAATGAGGAAACTGAAGGACAAGACAATCCATCTAAAAGAAGGCAGGAAAAAAAGGAAGATATGATGGGACAAATAGAAAATAAACAGCAAGATGTCAGATTTAAACCACATCATATCAATAATGACATTAAATGCATTGTCTAAACACCCCCAATTAAAATGCAGAGATTGCTGAGGCACCTGGCTGACTCAGTTGGTAGAGCATACAACTTTTGATCTCAGGGTCATGAGTTTGAGCCCCATGCTGGCATGAAGATCACTTTATAAATAGATAGACAGATAGATAGATAGATAGATAGATAGATAGATAGATAGATAGATAGATACACCTGGGAGGTACAGTCAGTTGGGTGTCTGACTCTTGATTTCTGCTCAGGTGATAACCTAGGGTTGTGGGATAGGGCCCCACATTGGGCTCCCTGCTAGGCAGGGAGTCTGCTTGACATTCTCTCTTTCCCTCCTCCCCTCCCCCTCTGCACACATGTGCACTTTGTCTCTCTCTCAAATAAATAAATAAATCTTAAATATTTTTTAAAAGGCAGAGATTGTCAACTTGGATTAATAAGCAAGAAATGTGCTTTCAATATTTAAAAAAAAAAGAATGGAAAAAATATACCCTGCAAATACAACCAAAAGAAAGCCAGGGAAACATTAATTTTGATGTGGATTTTAGAATGAGGAATATTACCAGAAATAAAGAATAATATTTCATTTTGATAAAGGGGTCAATTCACCAAGAGTATATAATCCCAAATGTGCATGCACCTAATCACAAGGTTTCAAAATACATGAAACAAAAAACTAAAAAACCAAAACAAGAAATAAGATAAATTTACAATTATATTTGTAAATTACAATACACCTCTCTCAGCAACTGACGGATCAAGCAGACAGAAAATCAACAAGGACACAGAAGATTTGGAATACCACAAACCAACTTGACCTAATTGGCATTTATAGAACACTACATCCAACAACAATGGAATACACATTCTTTTCAAGTACACATGGAATATTCAGGATGGCAGACCAGCTATTGTGCCATAAAATAAGCCTCAGTAAATGTAAGAGAGTTTAAATAATTCAAAGTATGTTCTTTGACACACAGAACTAAACCAGGTATCAATAACAGAAGGGTTTCTGGGAAATTTTGCAAATATTTGGAAATTAAAATACTTCTAAATAACACACAGGTCAGAATAAATCATAAGGGAAGTGGGAAAACATTTTGAGCTGAATGAAAATGAAAATACCACACATTCAAATTGTGTGATGCAGCCACAACAGTGGTTAGAGAGGAATTTACAGAATTGAATTATTAAAAGCTTATACAACGCCTCCCTACACAAACATCAGGATATTATGCAAGGAAAAGTAAGGAATGGAGGACAAAACCCAGCCCTGAACACAACAACCATAGAAAAGTGAATCACTGCAGATGAAAGTTAAAGGTTTTATTTTTTTTTAGTCATGAATAATACATTTATTTTATTTTATTTTTATTCTTTGCCCAAGGGGTACAGGTCTGTGAATGGGTTTTAGAAAGTACAAGTGGAATCAAAAGCAATCCCTCAACTCTAAACATCTTATCTGAGTAGTCGATGCTTGTTGACAACATACGTCTAGGTTAACAAGAGGTTAGATCCAGGAAGGTGAGAGAAGGTAGGCTGGAGAAGGCAGGAGGTCAGAGTGAACAAGAGCAGCATGGGCTAGCAGAGTTGATGAACTCTGATCCCAGGAAAGAGGCTGTTGCTCTTATCTTTAAAATACTTCTTGCCAAAGATGAGTTTTCCCTGGAGCCTAATACTTACTACCCTCAGAAATAAGAAGCCTCTGAATGCGTTCCATTTCTAATTGTGGTAAGAACAGAGATGTCAGAATTGCAGGCTGGTTAAACTCTGTAATTCCCAAATATCGTCCTTACATTAGAATCACCTGAGGAACTATGTTGACAAATACTCCAGGCCCCCACTCCAAAATAATCTAATTCAGTATATTTGGAATGTGGAACCTAAAGTTTCCCAATTAATTCTAATCCTGATGATTCCCAGTTTGCAAACTACTTGTATGAATATTATCACTAATAAAAATTGCTAAGTTACTGAGTACCTGCCACTACTAGGTCCTCTTTATGTACTTTAATGTATTGTAAGATTTAATTCATTAACAAAAGGGCACTGTGAAGACCAGGTGAGGAAGTTTAAGTGGAGCTCATCTCCACTCATATAAGGGAAATCATCTTGACACAGAGGCAGTAACTTTTCAGTTACCTGTAAAGATACAAAAAATGTGATTAACACTGATTGATTAAAGCAGTAAGATTGGTGATGTCAGACTTATTCATGAAAAAAGACAAAAAAAGGAGAAAGTCTTGAGGCAGCATGGGACAGTATCCAAAGAGGGAGTATTTGCCTCTCAAATATAATCCAATCTTGTGCTAGCAAGGGAACAAACAGGTTGGCTTCAAGGATTCTGCACTATACCAAAAATGGGTCTGAATTCCAAGTTCAACATTCTCTCGCCTGAGAGAATGGCTTCCTGACCATCTTTCTGAATTCTTCCCAGGTCAACCTATTGAGACAAAGACTTCCCAAATCACTAGACTGAGGTCATTCTTACCCTGAGTACTCACCAGCATCTTAAAATGTAACAGGACCCCAGTTGCATGTGATATGAATACCTTACTCATTTTACACTTCATTTCCTGCTTGTATCTGATCTTTTCTCTATTACTGGTGTCCTGGATCAATTATCCTGGAAAGCGCAAAAAGGTTTCTGCATAATAGTAACTAGCAGTGGTGTATCTAATTATAATTCATAAATGTTCTTTGATAATTATGATATATGTAACCCTAGGAGATAAGTATCATAACAAACTGCATGAAATTAGGAACAGAAAGGCCTTGAATATAGAACAATAATATCATTCCAGTTAAAATGTTGTGGGAACACGGGTGATAGTAGCTCTTTATCAGTTTGATATTCAAATCCAAGGACATCTAGTGGTCATATGACAAAAAACAAAGGTCAGACTAAACTAGAGGTTAAGTACCAGGTCATTTTCTAGCTCCTATCCTTTAAATGAAGGCCACTTCTGACTTGCAATGATGCATTTATGATGCATTTATGTGCCTGTCTTCAAAATCTTTTCTTCTTCCACTAAACACCCCCATTTAACAACACATCAAAAGAATTAAGCTTTGTTAGCCTGACTGATGTGGAACTGGTCATTAGAGCTTAAAACAGTACCTAAGAATCTCAAATAAAAAGCAATGATTCTTACATTAATACAGATCTTCTCAGGTTGTCACACTTCCTTCAGTCACATTTCCAATATCCCTTCTATTGTCATAAATAAAACAAAATCTGTATGCAAATAGCATGAATTAGCATCTCTTAAGCAGCTCTTTTTATTCTCAACTCCAGGCCCAGTAAAATCTCTTTGGCCCTGACAATGTCTCTAGAAATGTTACTTCAATTAAAAAAAGCATTTAAACCATGCTTCTGATAAGTGATAAGATAGAATATTAAGCAGCTCTAATATTATAAGCTCCATTCTACCTAAAAGGCAGCCTTAGAGATCAGTATCCATAAAAACAAACAAAAATATCAAAGGCCAGACACAGCTTTTAAACTAATGAGATCTTGTTTATCTTATTTGTGTCATGGAAACCAAACTACAGTAGCATGAGTTTTCTATCTTTACAAACATGCTTATGAAAAGTAAGGCCATTTTAAACCCTAGTTTAAGAAAACCTGTCCTGAATAGCCGAAAATGTTTTCCGGGACTTGAACCAAATCATCAGAGACCTGGGTGCCTGGGCCACAAATTTTGGTGTCATTGTAGAAATATACTCACCAGGATGAGTTGAGGTGTTGGCCATCAGCTAATATTCAGGGCCATTACAAGATACATCCCTTTGTTTTGTTTACTGGAAAGATAGGTCTTGTTTCTTATGAGAATGCAAAGGAAAAGTTTCTTTTGGGCTACATTACCAGAAAATGTTCTTCTCCATGACTGGGTTTTTATTTAATGGACACGGTTAATTCCTGTAACTGACACATCACACCTTCTCTGTGTGGCCTATCAGGTTTCTCAGAACTGATTCATGGCCCAGGGGTACATGACATTTTAGAGTGTTGACTTTCATTTTAGGTATTACTATCACCCAAATTTTCTCATTTACTTCTTAAATACTGTACTGTATGTTTTTTCATAAATCCTTTTTGGAACACGGTAGGGTAGAAACAAAACAATTACACAATTGCTGGAAAAAAAATAAGGCTGCTAGAATTTCCAACCGTCTAAGGTGCTTCCAGGAAATAGAAAATAGCCCTGTAGCATGGACCAGTGATTTTCCAACAATAAACTGCAAATCACTCGTACACTGACAAGGCAAGGCAAGATATTCTAACTTTTGCCCCTACCGTTTAAGACAATGCAGATGGGACAACTGTCTTCCAACTTCTCAACAGCTCAAGAGAGAGGTCCAGGGTTACTTGTATGTGTTTACATACAGTTCTTTGGATCAAGACCCAGAAAAAAAAGTGCCACCTTAAAATCCTTTTGAGAACTGAAAGCTAGAAAAACACACATACCACAAAAATTTGGGGGGGGGTGTCTTATAGATATCCTCCATTTATGAGCCTAAAGGCAAGAACTCCTTTCTGAAAGATGGCAAGCTTAAGACACCAGTCACTACAGTCACTACAGCTCAGAGCCTAGTTCCTGAGAGAAAAATTCTGCATGTTATGTGATTTTCATGTAAAAGCTTCAAAGATTGGGGGGAGGGGGCCTAGGGATGGCGCCTGCTCATATTACTTGGTAATAAAATATTCATAGTGTGATAACTGCCTCAAAATATCCTGCTTTGCACCTCTTCACTCCACATGATCTCTATATAGAGAGCAGTAAGCCCTGCATCACCCAGATTTAGATTTGCTAGGAGGACCTCCCTCCAACCAACATTATTTGTTTACCTCCATTGACTAGAATGGAAGTTACAGGAAGGTAGCAGGGACTTTGTTTTGCTCAAGGCTGTACCTCTGGTGCATGAGAGACACTCAAATATTTTTTAAATAAATACCCTATAGGAGGCTCTATAGCTGATTTTTGTAAATGAAGTTCTACTAGAACTCAGTCATGCTTATTCATTTACATATCACCTATGGCTACTTTCATGCTATAATGGCAGAGCCAAGGAGTTGCAGCAGGGTATATACAGCCCAAAAAGTCTCAAATATTTACTATCCAGCCCTTTACAGAAATAGTTTGCTGACCCCCAATAGCACTCGTTTGGCCCTTATTTCTCAAGCTAGATTGGAAGCACCCTAGATACAAGAGTTAGGCCTTAATACCCCCTTTGTACCTGGAACAGAGTAGATGCTTAAAAATAGCTATCACTACACAAATACAGATTTCCTACTTCCAACATAAATTATTTTTGTACAGTTAAATCCAAAGTTAGTATTTTCCATCCTCAATGCATTTCTAGCAAGGATACAACCAAAGCTCACCTGTGTTCAATTAATATGAGGGACAATAAGATATCCTGATGCTAAGCAAGTAGTGATCTTTCTTTTTTTTTTTTTTTTTAAAGATTTTATTTATTTATTTGATACACAGAGAGAGATCACAAGTAGGTGGAGAGGTAGGCAGAGAGACAGGGAGAGGAGGAAGCAGGCTCCCTGCCGAGCAGAGAGCCCGATGCGGGCCTCGATCCCAGGACGCTGAGATCATGACCTGAGCCGAAAGCAGAGGCTTTAACCCACTGAGCCACCCAGGCGCCCAGTAGTGATCTTTCAAGTTCAAACTCACAATCATGTATTTTTTAACATGTGAACTCAACATAACTGGAGAGCTCCTCCCTGCTGTTTCAGACAAATGATTCTGAGCTATTTTCTCAATGTCAATATCATTTTAACAATGCATAATTTCTTTTTATGCCAGGCACATTATGGCTGCTTAATAGTCACTGAATGGATCATTCTCCCATAATTATTGTGTTCATCAGTTTTGCAAATTACAATTACCTGAAAAGGGACATCAAGACTTATATCCCTATGCCAATTCTCAAATATGCTTAGCACTTCTCAAGCCTTTAAAAAATTATAGCCTTGTCATTCTTTAAAATATGTGTGTGTATATATATATATACACATATATAAAATTTACATAGGTATCATCAGTTCCAAAGAATTGAAGAGTAAATGGATAATTTTAAGCATGGTTTCAGACCACTGTTTACCCCAGGTGCAGAGATTAGCAAATAAGATTTTTTCGTATTATTTGAAAACTGTCGATCATGGACTAAGAAATGAAAAGAAAGGGCTAGGAGCCTTACTGAACTATCTTTACTAAGTTATTGTGAATAAGCAACAATATACACAATGATATACAATCATTTGAGAAAACTATTATTTATTTAGAAAAAAGGTTACACTGGTAGAATTCAGTAGATAAAAAAATTTTCTTTTAAAAATGTCACTGTGAAACTTTTCCAGACGAAAGTTCAAGCAATACAAAGCTCCTGTAGCTGTAGAATTAAAACACAATTACTTTTTTGGTTTCCCCCCCAGATTTGTCTAATATAATTACAAGAAAAAATGGCAAGGGACAAGTGAGTGCTGGTACCTTTTTCTTTTTTAAACAGGTTTTAATGTTGTACATGTACTATATAAAATGATTCCTAAGCATTGCATAAGACACTGCTCCCACTTTGTTTTGTGATTAATATTAAAAACAGGCCAAATAATAAATTAAAACTGAGTTTTAAAATGAGGTAAATTCAAAATGGTTCAATAATTGTTTATTTTCAGTTTCAAACAATAAAAAGGAAGCATTTCAGATTGAAAAAAAGCCAAAAAAAACAAAAAACCATCTAAACCCAAGCAATATCTAGTTAACCTAAAGTGAAATTCTGTACACATGTAACCCTATCTGCTTGTTGGGAACTGTATGCAGCACATTGTGCTAAAAATATGGGACAGTTAACACTTTCACCCATTTACTGAAAATAAACATGTAGAAACTAAGCAACAAGTTAAATACAGTAATGTACAACTCAACAATTTTAAGTTTGCGGCATGGAGCAATAAAGCAGCTAACTGAATAACTTAAGAAGATGCAAATGGGCCTTCTTGATTCATAATTCTCGGCAATCTACTCGGGAAAGTAAATTTCTGGTCACGGGTGAACAATTCCATCCCAATCTCACCTGCAAGAAACAAAGTGATTATACTGATAGCTAAGAAAGGAAAAAAGAGAAGGAAGGAGGCAGGGAAAAGGGAAAGGGGGAAGGATGGAAAGAAGGGGCAGAGAGAGAGAGGAGAAACAAGGGAGGGAAAAATGGAGGAGGAAGAAAGGAGGAAAACAAGAAGGAAGGAAAGAAGGAAGATTTAAGAAGCAAAGAAAAATTTATGAGTTCTGTCACTAACAAAGGCTTGAATTAAGTCCCTAGATAAGGATGAAATATTTGTGTATTTCTCATCACTTCCCCCTCTCAGAAACCATTAAAGATATGCACACTATGAGGAGTTAAAAAAAAAACACTGAATATTTTGTCTGTGAGAGAGGGAGACAGAGGTTGGGAGGGGAGGGAGGATAAAATGAAAGAGAAACAAGAAAATACGCCACAGGGGCAAGCAATAGCTTGTCAAACGTAAACAGACACAGAGCAATGAAAAGGAATCGATTTTACATGATCAACCAAAAAAAAAGAGAAAAATGACATCACATTTTTCACAAGGACACAATTTTAATAGTGACTTATATTAAGATGCAATGTCTGCTAAATTATAAAAATTGCTTTAAAAATATATTGACTTAATTATACTCATTTCCTTTCCTTTATGTACTGACATTTTCAAATACTGCTTATTGAAATAAATTCAAAACATGATCATTACAACATGTGGCAAATAACTTATCTGCCTAACATTGTTCTCATTCAATTTTTAAACTAATGCTTAAAGCATTAAACTTTATTGACAAAAATACTACATTCACATATTTCATAAAACCAGAGCTAAAAGGGCCTTAGAAAGTAATCACACTTGCATGAAATGCTGGCAAATAATTTACACATAATTTCTATACAGCATTCTGTTCACACCATATATAACCTTGACATTACCAATTATAATTGTGGATACACTAATGTTGAACTTACAATTTTAATACTTAAAAATCATTGTTCCTGTCCATCACTGATGAATGGATAAACAAAATGTGGTACACATTCATACAGTGGAGTATTCAGTTATAAAAAGAAATGAAGTTCTGATACATGCTATAACATGGATGAACCTTGAAAACATGATGCTAAGTGAAAGGAGCCAGACACAAAAGGCCACATATTACATGATTCCATTTTTATGAAATGTTCAAATCAGGCAAATTCATAGAAACAGAAAGTACATTATAGCTTTTCCAGGGGCGGGGAAGGAGAGAACTGGGAGTGACTGCTAACAGGTATGGGGTCTCTTTTGGGGGTGATGGAAATGTTCTGGAATTAGTGGTGATAGGTATAACATAGTGAATATACTAAAAACCACTTTAAAATGGCAAATTTTATGTTATGTAAATTTTATCTCAATTTTTTAAATTGAAAAAAAAAGAAAAAAGAATGTGTTGCAATAAAGAGTATCATGGTATCAGTATGGCCATAATTAGAATAAGAAATGGGGGTCTCAATCATGATGATGTCACAGTAGGAGAATTACCGGGCAAGGGAACTTCTGCTGACATATTTAAGGGCACATTAAAGGATAAAACTGCCGTTGCCATTAAAACATGTAAAGATGATCTTTCCCAGGAACTGAAATTAAAATTTTTACAAGAAGCCAAAATCCTCAAGCAATATAATCATCCCGATATTGTCAAACTTATAGGAGGAGTTCGCATACAAATACAGCCTATCTATATCATTAAGGAACTGGTTCCAGGAGGCAATTTCCTCTCCTTTCTGAGAAAGAAGGATGAACTATAACAGTGAAGTTTTCATTAGATGCTGCTTCTGGATGGCGAATCTTGGGTAAAAATTGTATACACGGGGACCTTGCTGCAAGAAACTGCCTGGAGGTGAATGTTCTGAAAATCAGTGACTTCGGAATGTCTCGTCAAGAGGATGGTGGTGTGTATTCATCTTCTGACTTAAAGCAGATTCCCATTAAATGGACAGCACCAGAAGCTCTTAATTATGGGAGATATCGTTCTGAGAGTGACGCATGGAGCTTTGGCATCCTCCTCTGGGAGACCTTCAGCTTAGGGGTCTGTCCATACCCTGGAATGACAAATCAGCAGGCACAAGAGCAAGTGGAAAGAAGATACTGGATGTCAGTCTCTCAGCAGTGTCCAGAGCGTATTTATCAATACAATGTTGAAGTGTTGGGATTACAAACTTGAAAACCACCCCAACTTCAGTGAACTTCAGAAAGAACTGCCATCAAGAAGAAAAGTCATACAGTGATGAAACAGTGCCAAACTCAGCTTTCTGGACTCTATCTTCCAGTAGAGTAACATTTTCTTCTCATTAACAAAGTGTCTATACCACATTACCTGGAACATTCTCCTAAGGTTATTGTTTTCTTAACTATTTTTTTAAAAATATGTGCCATTTTAACTATTGTAAATGAGAAAGCACAGGTGCTTAATGCAAGAGATAACACAGATCTTTTTCACACCCAAGACTGCTGTTGTTTTTTTACAGGGTTTCCACTTCAGGCTGGGTCCAGAGCTGGCTGTCCTCCATCCTAGACATCTCTACTCTATCGGTGCTACCAACTGCACTGTAATACTGTGTTTGCAGAAAGACAAGATTACCTTTGTAAACATCACTTTTTACTGGGTATTATCTGGCTGGACAGAACATCCTGAGGTTTCTTCCTTCTTGCCCCCCCAACCCCCAACCAGAAACTGGCCCTGCTGTATTAGTAAGGTTGCAATTTCCCTAGGTTCCACCACACCCTCCTCTTGGGCATCAGAAAACTATGCATGAAATGCCCTCAAAGAGCATGCGCTCAGAGCTGAGGCAGCTAGTTTTAAATGATGTTACTTTATAGAGAGCTGTGACAGCAAGAAGCAAGTCTGAAAAGTGGAGTGGTCTGGAGAAAAGAACAGCTAGACCAGTGATCAAAGTAGAGAAGAAAGGTAAATATAAATTCAGCCTTCTTATCCAAGGCATGCCCTTACAAACACACACATATTCTAATTTTATGATCAAATTCACCAAAAAGATCCTAGGAAATGTTTCAATAGTACATAGATTCCTCATAAAGGAGCCCTCTTGATGGCATCAAATTTTTTTAGAGAAACTATAAAACACAAGCCCACAGAATTAATAAGATTGTTTTGGGTTAAGTGTCTTCACCTCAAAGGAGGCATCTGAGAATTTGATTCCCTTCATTTTCACCAGTTTCTGATGTTATCAGGATTTTGTGATCCTATTACACACACAAACACACACACTCATACACACACGCGCGTGCCACACACACACAGTAGAAAGGCATATATGGATGAAGCTGACAGTTAAAAAGTCAAATGAACATTTGTGAGGAAGAAGACAAAGGAGAAAGACATAGGGATAGTCATCTTAATTCCACTTTACTCCATCATCTACTCTCCTTATACTACTGCTACCTAGGAATTCTTATCATAGTAAAACATACTTCCTGAGATGGTCCATGTAGATAAGTGTAACATAGAATTATTATTCTTTTAAAAATTTTATTTATTTATTTGACAGAGAGAGAAAGAGAGAGAGAGTACACATAGACAGGCAGAGAGAAAGGGGGAAGCAGGCTCCCTGCTGAGCAGAGAGCCTGATGCGGAGCTCGATCCCAGGACCCTGAGATCGTGACCTGAGCCGAAGGCAGAGGCTTAATCCACTGAGCCACCCAGGTGCCCGGTAACACAGAATTAAAATTGGGATTCTGTAGAACTGAATCTTAGCACGCCCAGGGGTACCTCTCAGGATAAAAACATGTATAAGGGATAGTCACACTCAGGGGTAAATGTGGCATGGGAGCCCTTTTCTAGATGCTCATGCCTATGTCCCAATAAAAACAGCACAGTACCCTAGTTGATACCTGGTCTACCCTACTTGAGAGAAAATAGAAAATTCCTCCTATTCTGTCCAACTTTTTGGTACCTATAAATATCAGTGCAAAGAACGCACACCCATTAGGGAGTATAAATGATGGTAATGAAGAGAAAAACAGTTCGTGTCTATCATCTCAATCTCCTAACAAAACTTCCAAATGTATTTAACGATTACTACATACAGACCCAAATGAAAGCAAAATAAGCCCACCTTCAAAAATATGTTGTAATATACAAAGCAACCTCTTCTTAAGCAGGATACTATCAAATGCTATACAGTGAACCTTCTTTTTAGGGCAAAAAAAAAAGTCCAATGCTCTTTCTCATCAACCCCAAAGTGATATACATAATACTTCTGCACATAGCTCTCCCTGTAGAGTTAACTGAGTATCTGAAACATAGCAGGCAATAAAGAAAAATACTTGGTTCTTTGATTAGAAGGAAAGGATGAAGTTACTGTCTTCAACAAGATCACAATCTAAGGAGAGGGATATGTTAACATACTCATATATTACACAGGAATCTGTGACTAAGACTCTGTAGGCAAGCTGATATGCCTACATGTAAGCAATGGGAAACCAAGAAAGAAACTTAACTGAACACTCACCAGGACCTAGGACTGTGCTTCACCATGGCAACACATTCCTAAAATAAGCAATCTTTGAGCACTATGGAGGTCAGTTCCCAAGTACAGACTGAAGAAAAAAGGCTCAGAACAGGAATTGCAAAATCAATTGTTTACAGATGCTAGTATATGATGTAAACAAATGAAGTAAACTGGATGGGGACTGACTGAGGTAACTATTAAAAAAAAGACCCACTCTCTACATAAGGGGGGGGCAGCACCTAGGCTGCCCAGCTGATTGTTACCATGCAGAAATCGGATACGATGTTGCCAAATGTTCCAATTCTTCAAGAGAAACTGAAATTTGGACTTTATCATACAGATTAAAACAAAGTTAAATATTGTGTGAGGCCAAGAAAGTACATTTAACAAGCCACATTCTGCCCAAGGGCCGAGAATTGCCCTTGGGCAGAATGTGGTTTAAAGCATAAAAGAGGTTACAAATATGATACTAGAGGTAAGAGAAGGACCTGCAAAACAGATCAGGCCTCGCTGGAGTGGAGGATTAGAACAGGAATGTAATATACCACAAATACAGATGGGTAGGATAGAGCTTAACTGCTCATGTTCTTTGAAATCAAGAATCAAAGTCC
This sequence comes from Ailurus styani, assembly GCA_002007465.1. Classification (NCBI taxonomy): domain Eukaryota; kingdom Metazoa; phylum Chordata; class Mammalia; order Carnivora; family Ailuridae; genus Ailurus; species Ailurus styani. The sequence goes on from LNAC01000935.1 coordinate 443,420, forward strand.
AAGAAGACTGAGCTTCTCAAAGTCTGGTAATAAGTCTCAGCACAGCATCTGGTTCACAAAAGGACTCTCAAAAGTTAGATAAACCTAACACTCATGAACTGAGGACCACACATATCAAATTAAAATTGAGATGCTGAAGGAACCTGATTCTAAGAGAAAAATTTTAATAGGCAGGAGTTTATAGAGATTAAACTAGGGGTAAAAAGTTAAAGGCAAAGCAGCTAGTAGTGTTCAAGAGACAAATTTAAAGAGATAAGATGAATTTGGACAAAAACATTAGCAATAACAAGTAACAGAAGATACAGAGAACAAGGAGAAAAGATTTTACAACTAAAAATCATGAGATAGGAAAAGACAACAGAAGACTTTGGAAGCAATTTAATCTGGGTCACATCTATATATTATATTTGCTTATCTCTAATGTGATCATTTTAATTTTCCTGAAATCAGGGCGATATTTACAAATCAATGTCATTTCCCTACCTACTCTGCTCAAAAAACAGTTCTAGAAACCAACAATGGATCTGACAATTAATAACATCTTTGAATCAAGGAAATGTGACATCATGCAGCAGCTCTCTTTTATGTAGAATGTAAAATAACCAAAAAAGGGAGCAGGGAGCAGCAGATTTGAAGTAGCCTAAAGATAAATGGCGCCAATCAGAAATGATGAGACTTCTAAAGGAAAAGGAAGAACAGAAAGACCTGACCGATCCCTAGAATGTATCCAAATAGAAGAAGGCAGCCAGAACAGCCAGCAGAAGGAAAAATCAACCAGAGCCTCACAAAATTAAGAGCCTACCCAAGGAGAAAGTACAGGACATGGGTGGGTGTCAAGAAGAAATTTAACAGGATGAACATCAAGCCAAATATATCTGAAAAGGATATCTGAATTGAGAAGGTTTGCTACAAGACCACTGATCTAACATCTAACACCGAAACCAGTCTTTTCAAGCTTTTGGTCCTAAAAGCTTATAGAGAGAGGTAAAGTACAAATCCATGGCCCATGTGAATAAGAACTCAAAAGAAATCTGTAGTAAAACTTTCACATACCAAAGAATAATACTTAGGTATTAAGTAAAGAGAGAATATATAAAATCACAGTGAAAGTGGTCAGTCACAATGGTTGACCCATTCCTAATGAAGATGTAACTGGTAGGTGTTTTTGTTTTCTTTAATAAGGAGACCATGTGAAAGCAAGAAGTAAAAAGCAACGTGCCAAAATAAAACAAAGAGTAAAGTGAAGAATAAAAAAAAAAGAAGATGAAGAGTTTATAGTTCGCAAGGGAAGACAGCTAGTTGTTGGGGCAGGGGATGACTAGAACTGAGGAATGGGCAATCTTTCTAAAGATTTTCAAGAAAATCTACTAAATTCTAAAGGTTCTCTCATAATTCTCACTTAGCCTATTCTACTACTTAGATAACAAGCAGAGAATATCAAAGCTAAAAAGGCACATACCACTTGTCAGGACATTACCCAGGTGGCAAATTCAAGTCCCTGCTCTGCAGCCAAAATAAATGGGACAAAATTCATACCCTAAAACTCATACCCTTACACAGAATGGGCTCTCACACATTTCTGACTCTTAATTTAAACAACTGTAAATAGCTTTGGTTATCTCTCTGGTTTCATAAAAGCAGCGGCAAATAATATTAGGGGCAGGGTGGAGACAGCAAGTATACTTTATATAGTACATAGAGGTGAATATAAAGTATACTTTCTATCATTAAGAAATGATAGCTAATAAGGAAGCAAGAAAATGGGCTACAAAAGAGTTGACAACTTCAAATACAGCCATCTCAAACAAATGCAGAGGGCAAATCATCCTACAAATCTCAATAATCCTAAAGCATCACCAAATAAGAGCTATTCAGATGACTACCTGAGTACTCAAAAAAGACTATCTTAAGTTCTGAACACTCTCTTCACTAAGACAGAGTGAATTACTGTCCACATACAATTTATTTAAGATGGTTAAACACTTTTTAAATCTCATACAAGGCATAATTACCTTGAAAATGAAGTTGCATATTTTAAATTCCAGAATGAAAAGCACAGACCATATTTTCCGGCCTTGCAAAACATGGCCTGTGTTAGCAAATGAGGCATAAAAACTTAGAACAAAAATTTCTGGATAACACGTCTGCGTGAAAAGGCAAAAAGAAGAACAGAGAACACTAAAGGGCAAGAAAACCTATGCTATGAATACTGGCTCTGTCAACTAATACCTCTGCTAGCCTCTTCAACTCAACCCCTCAGAGTCTCAGGTTCTTTACCTGCAAAGTGCAGACCCCAGCACCACCCACAAGGCAATAGGTACTTTAAAAAAAGGTGATTAATTATCCAGAGAAGTTGGGAATGAGTGGTGAAGAAAAAGCCAGATGTTCTTAAATACATCTTGGTGCTTAAAACAAAACAAAACAATACAAAACAAAACAAAACAAAAACCCTGCATGGCTAATCAGCAAGCTTAAGATGAAAGCAGCTTAGAAATAACTGTGAATCTCGTTTTGCATCTGTACCTAAACACCTGGTCATTAGAGTTAGGTGCAAAATTCAAGTTGCATCTTGCAAAATGTATCTAGTTTCTTCAACATTATCAGACCTCGTTTCATATTTCTATCTTTAAATGAAAGGAGGTGAGAAAACACTCACCTTGATTGAAAGTCTTCATTATCTGTGCTTGTCCGAGGACTTATGAGTAGATGACAAATTAAGGGAAAACAACTTTGAAAAAAAAAAAAAGGAATTGTGTCTCAATTTTTAGTGCAGTCCTTCAGTTTTCAGGCCTAATTGGCTCTGACCAACCTGGTAGCCTCTACTTCTACCAGCTCTGCTCATCTGCTGCATCATCTTGCCCTTCTAATTCCCATGCCCCTGGCCCAAGGGACTCTCTGGTCCTATTACTACTGAGAGGAAGAAAGGGAACAGAGAAAATCGAAATCCCTTGATGGCATAAAACCACCTCTCGGTCACCACAGAAGTTAAAAAAACAATGTATCAAGTCTCCCACTTGCGCATTTCGTACATTTGAGAGGATTAACTGAAGAGACTATTTAAAAGCTAATAAGCCCTTAAAGTTTATTCAGACCACATACTACAAGGGTACAATTCTAAACATGACCAGTATCAAAGCTTTCCATTACACTGATTAAAAACTCCAATAAGATGAAAAGGATATTGTTTCTTCTCTTCCTTTCCTCCTGAACTGTCCCGTTTCTCTTTCTTTTCTATCTTTTCTTTATCATGCCTGGACTCCTATAAGGAATGGTGGAATTAGTTTGGGAAGGGAAAACCAAATACAAAAATCAGCTCTAAATCCCTTTTTATCACCCACCAGTCATACATTCTTCTTCAAAAACGTATTTAATGATGCCAAAAGCACAAGCAACAAAAGAAAAAAATTGGACTTCGTCAAAAACAAAAACTTTCATGCATCAAAGAACACTAGCAAGAAAGTGAAAATACGATGTACAGAATGGGGGAAAATATTTGCAAATCATACATCTCATACGGGTCTCATATCTAGACTATATAAAGAAGTCTTACAACGGAGCAACGAAAAGACAAACAATCCAATTTAAAAATGGCCACAGCATCTGAAGAAATTTCTCCAAAGAAGGTATACAAATGGCCAACAAACACATGAGAAGATGCTCAACATCATTAGTCATTAAGGAAATGCAAAATCAAAACCACAATGAGATACCACTTCACACCCACTAGGATGGCTATAATAAAAAAAAATTAATAAAAATTTAAAAAACCAGAAAATAACAAGCGTTGGCAATGATTTAGAGAAACTGGCACCCTCATACATTGCTGGTAAAACATAAGCTGTCCAGCCACTGTGGAAAACAGTTTGCTGGTTCCTCAAAAACTTAAACATAGCATTACCATATAACCCAGAAATTCCACTCCTGGGTATATGCACAAGAGAACTAAAAACAGGTCTTCAAACAAACACTTCAGAGCAGCACATGAACATTCATAGCAGCACTATTCACAACAGCCAAAGGGAAACAACAAAAAAGTCCCATCAACTGACAAATGGATGAACAAATGTGGTATATGCATACAATGGAATATTATTCAGCCATAAAAAGAAATGGAAGTACTGATACATGCTACAGCATGGAAGAATCTCAAAATATTATGCTAAGCGAAAGAAGTCAGACACAAAAGGCCACATTATTATACGATTCCATTTACATAAAATATCCAAAACTGGTAAGCCCATAGAGACAGAAAGCAAATTAGTAGTTGACAGAGGCTAAAAGGAGAGGGAAATGGGGAATGACTGCTTAATGGGTATGGGGTTTCTCTTGAGGTGATGACAATGTTTTGGAACTTGATAGACATGATGATCGCACAACACTATAAATATACTAAATGCCACTGAATTGTACATTTTACAATGGTTATTTTTATGTTTTATGAATTTTACCTCAATTTAAAAAACATTTATTTAAAAGGAGCAGCATCACGTTTAAAACATAGAGAATTTTTTTAAAGTAGGCTGCATGCCCAGCATAGAGCCCAAGGCAGGGCTTGAAACTCACAACCCCGAGGAGATCAAGACCTGAGCTAAGATCAAGAGTCGGAAGCTTAACCGACTGAGCCACCCAGGCACCCCAAAGCACAGAGAAATTTTAAAATGATTACCTTATAATTTTCCAAAACTGCTCTTAAGAACGATGACTATATACACAATAATGCTTTTGAAACACTTTACACCTTAGTAATGACTTGCCTACTTTATGGGAGATGCATGAAATGTATTATGAATATCATCCACGAGTATCTAAGAAAATGCACGTTATACTTAGTTTGAAAATTGAATACAAGTTGTAAACCCATAAGTTTATTAGGAAAAAATGTTATACAAAATGTTTAAAAATCACAATTAATAAAGACTTTATGACGATGTAATGATCAGGGAGAAAGAATACACATGATCATATTTTAACCTTATGAATGTAAAGAAACCAAAACTCTGTTGGCGAAGAGGAATAAAAGAAAATACAGTAAGAAAGGGCAAAGGATAAAGCTCAATGAATAGAAGCAGGTGGGGGTGGAATGGAGAAAAAAAGGATTTCAGAGGTAAACTAATTCTACTCCCCTGTAATTTGGGACCCAACTGGCTGGATTTCCCCCGAGAAAACCCGCCCTCCCCCACTGGCTCCTCTTCCCACCCTCAAATAATTAACCAAAGACTATTTGATTACCAAAATAACTCAGAATTTGCTAAATACTCAGAGTCAATTTTTTAAGAAAAGGCCTTTTGTTCCTCTGTTTCCCTAATTTACCTTTTTGCCACCGGAGGAGATTTTATCCATCTTTTCAGATTTAAAAGAATCGCCACCTTTTTCTTTGCCTGAAGATTTTGACTTATTTTTTTCCTTGTCTTTCTCATTTGGATAAGGAGACTCACAGGGACTTTCACTTTTGCGTTTTGAAACCCCCACTAAAAAGTATAAAAGAAATTCATGAAACCCTTTTCCAGTTCAGTTTGATGACAGCTTTGAAAGCATTAATAAATCTACCTACTTGTTCCATTTTCCTCTTTTCGCCTCTTGGCTAAGTCCGGCGGCACTTCCCGGTCATTGTTTGAATGATCCTAGAACCAAGAATTGTGAACTACATTGATCAAGAGTTTATGTTTTTGTTTTAAAATATTATTTTCATACAAGGGCACAGCTAACTAGCATTGGAGAGTATTGTCAGTCGTTTCACATTGTAAAATGACATGAAAGACAAGCAGAGCTGGTAGAGATTGTTAGGCTGAAGATCCTTATTACTGCAGAAGATTCCATTCAAACACATTTTAGGGTGAAAATACCAGTTAAAACACCTAATAACAGCCTGCCATGCAACAAACTAGTACTTTTAAAAAGGCAACGCACTACCATACATGATATAATGGCTTTACCAAACTAGTTTTTAAAAAATTACAAACCCTTTTCCGCTCTTTCCTGTCCTTTTCATCTTTTTTCTCTCTTTCTCTGGATCTTTCCCTCGACTTGTCCAAGTCTTTCTTGTCCATTTCTCTCTCCTTACTCTTGGACAGTGGTGGAGGAGTATGATTAATGTAGAGCTGTTAAATTAAGGCAATATTACTAAAGATTATTAGTTTTCCAGTATCGGTGTCATCTGCTTGATTGTTTATTTAATGAAAGACAATTGGTAGTTAGACCCAAAGTCAAAACTGGTCAGCTGTCTGGATTACAAGAGGTGAAATAAAAGAGCATGGCACAAATTATGCAAAGACTTCAATTCTTGGCCTTACAAAAATTCTCATTTAAACTCAATCAGTTCATTCCTGTCTTAACGGAGACTTAATTGAGACTTTTATAGCTCTACTGTGAAGATCTATAAGCACCACTACTGGAGTCCATATGTGAAAAATAATGACTGGACTTTCTCTACTGTTAAAAAAAAAGATACAAACCTCTACACGATCATGTTAATTTTAAAAAGTTTTACCATCCACTTACAAGGCAATTGATGACAGTGAGCCAAAGTATAAAATAAAACCTCACCATGACTTCACTAATAAGTCTTCTCCACCTCAGCATATACCATGCATACGTTATCCTAAATTATTTTTGTAAATGTAAAGGCTACATATTCTCTACTTCTGAAAGCACTCCAATTTCTACCAAATAATCACAATGGACTGTAAAATTTGTCTCAGTGGTTCTAAAGAGCTCAGAAAACCATTTGGTCAGCTGAGGATGATAAAAAAAACTCAGAGACTGAAAAATGATGAACTGATATCTGCCTATTGTTTCAAAAGGCCCACAGGCAATAAACAGCCAAAGATCAAGGATGTGCTACCTAAATAATTAAGAGACAACCTTAATAACTTATGCAAGTTGTAAATATGGAAATCTACTACAAAAGAAAACATTAAGGAAGTAATCAGATATCTATCCTTACAGCATTTATAACTGTGCTACAAGCTTATGTTCAATTTAAGACATTACAAGTATTAGGCAGAATAAGAAATATAACTCATTACATAACTACATAATCCTAGATATACCTTAGGAATGAAAACAATAGTGAGTCAAAAGTCAAATAGCTTTACATGAGGAAATCCTTTGTATTCAAAGGAATACATCAAAAAAAAACCCATCAGTTTGAAAATTAAAGAAACACTTATTTTTTTAACACCACCAAATATTTTCAACTCAGTTGGCTCAGAAATACTGCCATGGCAATGTAGAAGTAGATTCTTTAAAATGTCAATGTTTAAAAGTTGATGATCAACTGAAATAGACAAAATATTTATTAATAACAAAAGCAAGAGAATGAGAAACAGTCATAAAAGTACTTGTCCAAATGGTACTCTTGCTGGGTTAATCCCCTGACACTTCAAGATTTTCTAATTGTGAGGTTTATTTATGTCTTAAGTTAATATTACTTATGAAACTGATAAGACAAAAGAAACAATATATTTCTGCAATACACAAAGATTTCTCTAAGGGAAGTACTGCTTAATTCTCCTGATAAAAGAAAAAGGGGGGGTTGTGATTACAAAGAAGTACACACAAGCATACGCATGCACACACGTGCACACCCACACACACACACCTCAAGAATGAAGTTTTTAATTGTGCCTAACTTGAATTCTGTATTGCAAGGAACTGAGAAACTTACATATTCTTACTTTAGAAATGTACCTAATTCTATTCATTCTTCTGACCCTTCTAAGAATAGTTCTGTTCACAATACTCTTTTCCACAATAACATGCAGTCAGCCTCTCACTGCCTATGGAATAAAATGCATACTCCTTAGCTTAGGTACTTACATCCTCTTCACAATCTCTGTACAATTATATCCTACTATGGAGCAACCCAATGAACCCTATGCTGTGGCTACCACTGGCTCCCTAACATCCTGTCCTTTCCAGCAGTTCTCTTCACCAGAATGGTCACTCACATTTATCTTAATCTCTTAAAATCCTAACAGCCTTCAAAGACAGCTCAAAAGCCATCAGCACTTCAACCGTCCCTCAGCTATGCAACTCACTTTCAACTCACTTTCTTGTGAATTCCTATATTTATTATTTTATATTAACCTTGTTTTGTGACAGGTATTCCCTAGTAATTTCATGTCACTAATATTTGTCCATACTGTATTGTTTCCAGTATGGCAGGGAAGCTTGTATTTTCTACTTTTACACACTTCTTAGTGCCTTGTACACAACCAACGACTCAATACATGTTTGCCAAACAAAATGATTTGTTAAATTGATCTGCATAAAATGTTGATGGATTCTGCTTCTGATTTGCTTTTATTCTTAACATTGGGATCAGTAAGTCCAAAAAAACATGACTGATTTTTCAAAACCTGTTAACATTACTATACTGACTTTATTAAGGCTACCATATATAAAGATGGCCTCACTTATAGGCTTCCATTTGATTATAAATCCTTGTTTTAAGATGATGAAGAGAAAACCTGAATTCTGTTTTGAGTGGTCACTGCTGCTCTCCTCAATTACAGAGAAGCTTGGGTAAAGGAAAATGCTTTTCACGCTTTCTTCATCAAATGTAGCTGCTAGGTTTGCTAGGTGAAAACATGAGTGACCAAACTGGAAATATGCCAACTAGAAATTGGGGGTGGAAGGTAAACGGACAGAAAAGATTTTGATATTAAGCTAGATTTTTCTCCCTTCAACAAATCCCACTTGAAAAGCCAAATCCATGTATTACTTTTACCACGGATTACAAAGTGAAAATAGTAATTTAATTAAAAAAAAGATCCCAGGGAAAAAGCATTAACTAAAAAATTAAAGCACAAAAACAATTTTATAACTGACAAGAGAACACGAAAAAAATAGACACACATCATTCAAATCCTCTAAAAAGTAAAAGCTACCCCAGAAACAGTGAGGGATATAGATCGTCAATTTTAAAGATCCCTCAGTCTGGTAATGTTTTTTTTCTAAGACATTCATATGCTTTTGAACTTTCCTAGACATATAAAAATGCAGACCAGTAATCTGTGGATGCTTTACCAAAGTCCAAAGGCATAAGAGTTCATTTCAAATAGTTGTTATATAACACCTAATCGTATCACCAAGTTAACCATACTGAGCACTAAGGATCTGAAAAGTGGTATGATTTTTACAAGTGCATTCAGATGCCATTTTCAAAAATTTCGGGTTGAATGTGGAATAGATCTATTGAATTTTAAATACCAGAAAATCACTATCTTTTTTCAAAGGGGGAATAGGGAGACTGACTTAAAGCACTGTAATTTTAAAAACAAGGCAAACACATGAAAAGAGTTAGGAACCCGTTTCGACTGCTGCTGAAACAGCTGCTAAGAATCAAGGGACCATACATTTTTTTGCAATTTTTTTTCATTGTGGTAAGAATACTTGAGGAGCCTTAATTTTAGTCCAAGTTTTGGTACTACTAACAAGTTATGTGCCACTGGGAAAAGATCAATAAGTTTCTTAGTTTCTTATTTGTCCAAAAGACACTACTCTCCTGCCCTATCTACCTCACAACACTGTTATGAGCATGAAATGAGATAACGTTTTATATCACGTGTTTTATTTTCAAAAAGCTTTCACAAATATAAGGAACCATAATTTTCATCACTGATGAGAAATTCCAGTTAACTGTAACAGCAGGTTTCAAACTGCTTCAAAGTATGTTTCAGGAAATAAATACTCACCAGGTAACATTGTTAACCCATGAATTTAAAATAGCCCACACAAGCCACTGATGTTTAAGACTGACATACACAATCCCAAACTGGTTATGAAAACCAACTGTATTGCAATACATAATTTGGCCAATAAAAAGTTTTACCTTAAAAGAAAGCATTCACACAGTACAGCTAATACTCTTTTGATTAATACAGTATACTCTAAAAACAATGCTACAATTTCAGGACAAAGGCACATTGGCTAACCTAAACTATTAAAAAATTAGTGCTTATTGCCCAATATCCATAGACATTTCATTATGAAAGTATAGATCTAAAAGCAGTTAGTAATGTCAACTGGCTTTGTTGTAATGTCAAAATTTCATTTTGTATTGGTCCACCAGTAAGAGATAATACTCAGCAGATATAAAAGGAGGCAAAGTAGAAAATCAAAGTGAGAGGGTACAAATTTTATAATAAGTAGACAAAAATAACATAAACAATGGACAATTCAACTACAATAATGAAGTGAACTCTGTAATAGCATACACAAACTGCACATTATTTTTAGTAGAATACTCAAGAAAGTAGAGTAATAGGCAAGAATTAATACTGACACGTAAACATGATCATCAGGTTGAGTATTCCCTGCCAAGAGAATGATTAGTTGACATTAACCAGACTTCTTGATATTCTGCTACAACTACCAAAAAGGTAGCTCAGCAGAGGCAACAGAAAGAGCTTTATGGATTGAGATGGGCTCAGTTTCTTAGAACACTACGTGAATGCGTCAAATTTCTGGTCTTTTGGGTTGTCTAAAAAAGTCAAAAAACAACCTGAGAGATTTGTTTAGAGAAATTAAGCTTACTCCCCAAAACAAACCAACAACCCCTTCCCCAAACCTTAAACTTATTTCCAGACTTTGAAGCATAAAAGGATAATGCATAACACAGCAAGCAAAGAGAGATTATAGAAATGTTGCCACATTACACACATTTGGTAACAATCTCATTAAAAGGGACCGTTGTCATCCATTGTTTCAGTTTGTGACAGTTATTTTTAAAGGTTATTCACTAGCTTACTGAATTTACTAGGGTGAAGGTATCTACTAAATAAATGAAGAAATTTTTTTGTTTTACTTAGGCATGATGATTTTAAAAGACTCAAACCTTTGCTGAAGACTCCTTGAGTTCGATGAGACTGTCCTGTAGAAAATGAATGGAGATGACAGGTGAGCTGGCATAGTTCTCAGAACCCAGAGGAACTTTGGGAAGAATGGCTGTAACCTGGAAATAAACCAGCTACTTCTTGTGAGGATAAATCTTGTGATGTCAATTATTATATGAATATCAACAATAAAAAACAAAAGCAAAACCATGTCATGAAACTATAATGTTAAAAAACTAAATTATATGTACTCAATGTAACAAATAAAATCTTTCTCTGCTCATAATTTAAAAATAAATGTCAATGCCACATGCCACATTTTTCATAACACAGTACTTAGGCTATACGTAATGTTAAGAGGCTTAAGAAAGCAAAACACTTTTTTCCCTCCACAAAAAGTTTAAAACAGTGGAGGTCACTGTGGTAGAACATTATCTTACATTTTCATAATTGTTCTTTAATTGGGAGGTTTCAAATTTTACTTATTACTCTACCATAAATATAGACATTTTTAATCCTAGCCAAAAAACTTAGTGGCATTATATTAACAAGAAAAATATATTCTCTACAAAAGTAGTCACTTTTTTGCAAAGTGCCTCTGATGGTCAATCTCATGCCTCCCACAAAAAAAACCACTTAAAAAAAGAAAAAGAAATCAATTATGGTATTCCACCACAGTGCTCTTGATGAATAATTAGTTAACTTACAGTTTTAAAAGTTCAACGTACTGCAAATTCAAAGATTCCATGAAACTAGATGACTTTAGAATTAAAATTAAATATGGAGCAAGGAATGGCTACCCTGAGTCTTCAAGAAGGCTACACCCACGATTTTGTGCTGCAGTTGAATGCCTGGGGTTTCTCTTTGCTGGTTGGTAGGACTGGATGCCACATCTGCTTTTATCGTAACGCAAGGTTCAACTTGTTGGGAACCCAATGGGTATAAACAAACCTCCAAGGGAAGATACAACAGAAGCTGCATGCTCACTGAATATACACAACTACAGGAGAACTGATCACCAAGGAGACTTTAAAATGGAACTCCTTTCAAGATTCCTTCTTAGAAGGCACACATCGGTATGATGCTCATCAAGAAGCTTGATGAATTCAGAGGTATCTTGTTTATCCTGTATCATCCAGGAAGTCTTCAGTGCTATATATTCTTCAATATTTATGCTGAAAAATAGGCTTCGTTCTGCTGAAAAGATTCATTTGCTTGTAGCTACCATTGCACTCCAAAAAAGACTGCTTAAAGCAGTGAGGCACTTCTGGGTAAAATTTTTCTTGCACTTTGAAACACTACAAAATTAGTGCTAGGTCCTTGAAGTTTTAATATTTTTTTAATAAAAATACTCAATAGGAAAAAAATATCAGTCCACCAATATGTAAAAAATTCATTTTCTAATGCAATATAAAACCTCCAGTGGCTCCAGTGAATACTTGGCACAAGACTTGAAGGAAGTCAGGACACGTATTCCAACCAGGTGAGCCTAACATGGATGCTGCCTTCCTCAGGCTATACTAACCTTTACTGTTGAGGAATGTGATGGAGAAGGGTGGGTATCAATTTTGCGGCGTTTTTGTTCTGTTGGTACGAAAAGAAATGGTCACAGTTAAGATTAGTTTTCTACTTTTTCCAAACACTTAAAAAAATCACCGTTTTTAACATCACCTTTAAGGTCATCAAGTATTCGCTCCCCCCACAAGTAAAGTCCCTAGATAACTTGCTGAAACAAGGAGACAAGAACTATACATTAACAGGAACCAAAAGTAAACAAATAAAAAGAAAGGCGAACTTGCCCCTTTCAGGCTCTGCAACATCTGATCGGGGAACAGGTGACTTCAAGGACCCAGAAACTGGTGTTTTTTCTCCTCCTTTAACATTTTCCTTTGATTTCATTTCCTTTGCTATATCTCTTTCTCTGGATGGCTCCTTCTCTCTTTCCTTTTCTTGAATCGATTTTGATTCTACGTTGGGGACAGTGGTTTTGAATTTCTCATCTTTAGCTTTCTCTTCCTTCTTGAATTTTTCTTTCTCTTTGTCAGACTTGGGTGTTCTTTCCTTCGTCTCTCTTGCTTTTTCATCTTTATTTGGCCGCTCTTCCTTTGGTTTTTCTTTACCATCTTTACCAAGTACCCTGGCCTCTGGAGTAGTAGCTGGAGTCTTTTCTTTTTTCTCTTTTTCCTTCTCTTTTCCTTTTTCTTTGTCATTTTCTTTAACAGCTTTGCTGCTTAAGAATAAAAACACGAGATTTTAAGACAGTCATATAAAACATATTCCATGTTATAAATCATAAAAGGTTTCTTACTAACTTCAAAAGTACTAGAAGAGGAGCCCTTTGAAAACTAAAGGACTTTAAAGACAAGTAAAAAGGAAGTACTTCTTTATTCAGTAAATAATAAATGACCACATTCATGAACAGCAGATTAAAAAAGAATGATTAAAGTGATGTCACGGCATTCTTTGTATATTTTTATAACCTCTGAGGATTACTAGGTCACAACAAAAAATTATCCCACAAGCCGACCAAGAGTGCTACTATCAGGAGCCAGATTACTTGGCTGGATGGAACACTGGTCTAAATCACTGTAGGCTTCTCTTACATTCATTATCCTTACCCAGAATGCCCACAGCAAGCACTCAATCCTAAAATGTTTTTCTAACTTCACCACCTATCTTCACCTCCATAATTCAGCAGGGGAAACAATGTCAGTCTCAGCATTATATAAAACATGAGGGCAGTTAAGCGCATCATCAAATTAGGGGTACATACAAAATTTCAAGGTCTAACATAGTATTTCATAGACTTTCACAGTATTCAACTACCACCCTCTTTCATTCATGTCTAATTAAGTTAATCATATAAGAATTCTGAATTTTGACATACAGTCAGTGTTCCTACCTGTTAGAGCTACTGTTTCCATTGCTTGAATTCCCTTTCGGTGTGGCACTAGAAGCTTTATTAACAGCTTTCACACCACACTGAGATCTCTCCCTTGATTTATCTGAAATAAATTAAGGTTTTATTTGACAAGCTCCTAATTGTAAATAAACTACAATTTCACAGAAAAATGATTATAGAGATTAATTAGAAAGAAACAAAGGGCTAATTTCTTCTTAACAGTTACATACTCCTACCTAAGGAATAAACTATAATATTAGCCAACATTTTGTCATGTGATATAAAACATCTTAGTCTGTTAAAGCAAAACGTATTACTTATAAATTTCTACAAATAAGCGTACCAGTCTCCTCAGTACTGCTTTCATCCGACTTAGATGCACTTCCTATTGACGATGAAGAAGGCCCACCACCAGGACCATTTTGTACACTGGCAACTGCATTCCTCGGAGGGGGGTCTTTGTGATGAAACTCATTTTCAGGTATCATGTATGACTTTCTACTTTTCAACTGCCCAGAGTAGCTGAAAGTCGCACAAAGTGTTTAAATATACAAATACAAATCAAAAGCACAAACATGGAGTTTAAAAGAATAAAATTAGCAAGTTATTCAGTCTGCTACTTCATTTCAGAGAACAAAAAATACTAATTTTCAGTAAGGTTCTGAAGGTCTTTATAGAGAGTCCCAGATGCTTTCTTAAAAAATAAAGGTTTCAATGTAAGCTAATCCTTAAACTAAGATGCCTTTTTTGCACTACTGAAGATCCAAAACTCAAGTGATGATAAAATTACATTTCCTCCAAACCAAGAAATATTGTATATGACTTTTGAAACTATCATCCAGTATAGACCGGAAGCTGATAATCAGAAGTGACAACTCTCACCAGCCTGTGGGAACATGATCGCATAATCTCCCATAATCTCCTGAAGTAAGGCAGAAGATAAACTTCAACACTGTAAAACATTTTAAAGTCTTCAGAATCCTTCTGTCATCTAGTCTCATAAATCACATTAAAGTATAATTGTGTTACCCCATAGCCAATGCATATAGATCTGGCCTCTTCTCTTTTTCTTCTTGGCAGATTTTATGCACTCTTCTTTCCAAAGCCTGACCCAAATTCAAAACTTTTGGGTACCAAGGAAGTATTTTTGTTAGCACAATCAAGATATTCCTGATATGAGTATATTCGCCTGTTTCAAGGCAATGTACGGATGCCTACAACAAACATTTTAAGATTTATTATTATAAAAGTATAAGTATAAAGAGAAAAACCACCTACCTTTAGGAAACATAATTTTTTTTACCTTGGTTAGTTTGTAATGCCATTTATGTACAACATGTCGAAAATTTTCATAGTCTAACTGGTCAGCTTTATTTCCACCATCAAATCCAGTGGCCCGTAATATAGTAAGGAATCCTGGATAATTTCCACATTCCTTGGGAAAAAAGGGGGGGTTGTTAAAGAAAAATTCTGCCGCTAAAAAAGCAGAAGCTGAAAACTTAAATGGACTAGATTAATGATTCCACGCAAAAACAAGATGTGTATTTGAATGACAGGTAGTTTTCACAGAGAAGTTCAACTTATTCAATGGTGTGAATTTGCAATGTCGGTTTGAGATAGATTTTTTTTAAAGCACTTTTTAATGATGAATGATGTTTAAATTTTAAACATTGTTTTACAACTGAATCTTAAACTCAGCTTCCCTTTCAGAACTGAACAACCTAAAGATTACTGAAAGCTGTTGTTAAATTCATGGGTAAAATGTAAGGGTGTTTATTAGCCATACCTTTTCATACGTGGCTCTGTCACTGTGCCACCTGGTCACAGTCTCTAACATGCAGCAAAGAAATCTCCCATATCGACTAGCTTCATTTTCGGTACAGCTTGCAACTGTGTAAATTATATCGGAGAAAACCTACAGGAAAAATGTTTGAAAAATAAAAACAAATCAAGGTCAAAATTAGTTTAAAAGAGTAAAACGTTGTGTCATAGCAAATCATAATAAACTAAACAGGTTTAGTCAAAATGTATCTTCCCCTTTTATAGTCACAATTCCAGAAACCTTAAGAGATTTTAGCCTTTGTGAGGAAATAGCACATTCATAAAGCAGTAACAACAAACTTTTATTTTAAAAAAACTGTTTTACAATGACAGTGGAAAAAAACTATCATTATTATTACAACATAACTTCTTCAACGAAGACTTAGCCATAGATATTACTGGGGTTAGGAGGACAGTAAGCAGAGGCGAGGCTGACAGAAACTAGAAATAGGCAGCTGACATGCTATGATATATACTACATTTTTAAACCACAACTGCAGTAATTTATTATTAAGAAAAAAGCCAGATGCAAAAATACATAAATGTGACCATACTGAAAAGCATCCCTGCTTTTATATATGTGCGAAGGTGTAAGCTATTTTGTTTTTTTTGAGGGGGAGAAGGTGAAGGTTAAGAAAAGAGTTCTATCTATTATGACAAACATATAAACCCATATTATGAGTTAAAAGATTAACTAGGAGTGCTTATTACATGTCAGGCAGTATTCAAAGTACTTTTGTGTGCAGTGACTCGTTCAATCCTCACAACAATCTTATGAAGCAAGTACTATTATCCCATTTTTCCAGGTAAGAAAACTGAGGCACAGAGAGATTAAAAAACTTGCCAAAGATCATATAGCTAGAAAGTAGCAGAGCTAGGATTCAAGTTCAGGCACTTGGCTCTTGAGTTCATGCTTTTAACCACACACACAATTAAGACCTCTATAGATTATAATGTTTAGCTATCTTTGTGTGAGACTTTTTTTTAAAGGTTGCAAAAAAAGGAACTTACTCGATCATAGCAAAGAAGTGTGGAAAAATTTGGAGTTTTCTGTTGATGTACCAATTCAACAAAACGAGCACAGTAAACAGCATCAATTGCTGAAAAAATACATCGAGGAAATATACACAGCTGTAGAAATTTTGTGATGGTCTCATTTTTGGTAGATTCTAAAAATAAGGGAAGAATATATTAAGTGGTAAACTTCTTCCTCAAGTGCCTCAAGACCTCTAAACATGACAACATATTAATTTTAGTGTAGAGAATGCTATAAAAAACCCACAAACTCTTTATAGTTTGTAACTAAAAGGTCATGGCTGGAATAAAACTTTCACTTTCACTCTGTGGACATTTTTCTATCTATAACTTCTCCAGAAACATGATTTCATACAGAAAGGTTGAATGATAAGCTGCCAATATTATAGTTATAAGTTAATTAATTTCACCAGCAAACTAAATCAGTTCCTTTGGTGAACATGTGAGGTCGACTCTGCATTAATGAATAACCAAAGAATGGGAGAGTGAACACTGAGCTGAAATACAAACATAATACACTTCAACACCTCTGAAGTTACAGAGGTTTGCTTTTGTAATTAGGAAGTAGCAAGAATATAACAATTCCAACAACTTACTTGCTAAAAGCCAGTTGTCCTTTTCCAGTTTCAGTCTCTGTAGAACTCGCTGTACATGTTCCATCTGTTTCTTTTCTTCTTCAAGAAGCTTGTCCTGAAGGGCAGTACAACGCTCTTTCTCTTTTTTCTTTTTATTTGGAGGCTATAAAGTATAAGTTAGATACTTTTCTAACTACACGCACATTACCTTCCCTTCCTTTTAATTAAAAAATTAAAAAAGATCAGTGCTGATATTTTATATTAACTACTTCACAGGGATATTGAAGAGTCCACCTGAATGTGCTTTCACCACCATTCAACAAATTCAAAATCTGGTTTTCACATCAAAACAGGTTACCTTCTTAGCACTGATACTTTTAGTCTCAGGCATGAAGTCATCTTTGACTCTTCTTTCTCCTTCATTCCAGCATCCCAACTGCTTACAAGTCACATGCATTCCCACTACCTCCACCAACAGTCTATGTTCTTAGTACTTCACAACGAATTACTCTAAGAGCCACCTAGCTGGACTCCAGCCTGATGCCAGTCCCTTCCCCTAACAAATGCATCCTTCAAGCTACTGTCAAGAGTAATCTTTCTAAAGTACCATTTTTACCATTATCACTTCCCTGCTGAGGAATCTAATACAGCTCCCAATTTTATCAAGCCTTCTTTTCTAACTTTCATTGCTCTACATAATCTGGTCCCATCCTAACCATTCCAACTTATCACTAAGCCCATTCACTACAGTAAAAGTGGTCTCTTTAAACCTTAAATTACTTCATACCTTTGCTAAAGCTCTTGAGTGGCCAATCTGCCTCCCTATTTCCAAACCTAATCTATTTTCAAAGCCTACCCAGTTCAAGACTCACCTCCTCAATAAAGCCTTCTCCTAAAGAGTTCTCTTTTTGGGAACTCCTATTGCTCTTGCAACTGGAGTCACACAAATCATTTTAAGTTGCTAACACAATCTTCAGTTTAAAAAAAAAGGCAAACTCAAATACCTTTTGTGTGATCATAACTGCCACGTATTCACCAAGCCCCTGTCCCCACCGAGAGGTCATCACTAACTCACTTAGGAAAATACTATATAGCAATAAGATAATAGCTTTAAAAAACCTGAGCTAATACAAAGCATGGGTAAAGTTAAATTAATACCATGAAATTATTGTACTTGAGCTACTAGAACAAAAATGTACCATTTCCTGATTGTCATCAATTGCTTTCATCTGGACTTTAAGTTTATTGACTTCCCGTTCATAGCTGGTGTGTGGAACTGCAAGGTCATACATTGTCAGTGACCAGAATGTGGCATAGAACTGAGGGCTGATGTCATCCCAGACTTTGGAAACATGTAAGGAGACCACTGCTTCATGGACAGGAGCCATCACCATTTCACATGATGTAATGTACTTGTGAACTTTATGTTGCTGTTTACTTCCCTTTTCTGATTTTTTAAGTTCATCATACTTAGACTGGAGATAAAAAGTAAAAACAAACACAACACAATTTATTGCACTAACTTTCATAGTATAAAAACCTATGTTCCCTTTTCAAGAATCAGAAGACAACCAATCAAAACTGTTGTAGGAATTCTAAGTTCTTACCAATGACATTTAAGATAAATCATCCCTGGAAGCTGTTGTCATCTTTAGTCCTATGTGCTCACTAGGAGCTTTTAAGGAGATTATTAAATCTGACCTGTTGTGTAATAAATAGAGTATGTGTACCCCCTCCACCATCCGTATTGCCGAATGTATTCTCTCTTACTATGTTAATGTCTGAACATACATGGTTTCTACTCCTGCTTTTAAGATCTTCAAGGGAACCAAGTAAAGGGTCTTAACACTAGTAAAGAGGCATAACAGAACTAGTAACAGCCAAACAGCACAGGATGCTTTATCA
This sequence comes from Ailurus styani, assembly GCA_002007465.1. Taxonomy (NCBI): domain Eukaryota; kingdom Metazoa; phylum Chordata; class Mammalia; order Carnivora; family Ailuridae; genus Ailurus; species Ailurus styani. The sequence goes on from LNAC01000935.1 coordinate 462,496, forward strand.
CTACACATAGCCCCTACTAGCCATTACAATTTGTTAATTAAGAAAGTGGATCAGGGGCACCTGGCTGGTTCAGTCAGTGAAAGGTGCAACTCTTCATCTCAGGGTTGTGAGCTCAAGCCCCAATGGTGGGTGTAGAAATGACTTAAAAAATACAATCTTTAAAAAAAGAGAAAAAAATTGGATCAACATTAAGAAAGGCTTTCTTTCTTATAAAAAACTTTCTTTCTCTTATTAAAAACTTTCTTATAAGTTACTGTAAGACTGCTAAGTAGGGTGACTAACTGTCCAGGTTTGTCAGTGAATGAGGGGATTCCCAGGACGTAATAGTGCCAAAACTGGCAAAGTCTCAAGCAAACCAGGACAAGCTACTTAGCTAAGACTTTTTTTTTAAGATTTTATTTGAGAGAGAGAATGAGCATGCATGAGAGAGAGCAAAGGCTATGGGAGGGGCAGAGGGAGAGGGAAAAACAGACTCCCCGCCAAGAAGGGAGCCCAACACAGGGTTCAATTTCAGGACACTAGAATCATGACCTGAACCCGAAGACAGATACTTAACCGAGTCACCCAGGCGACCCTAAGACTTTCTAAAGACTTTTTAAAGCATGTGGGAATTGACACTGCAGCTTTTTTAGACTAGACTGGTTTATTCTACTTTGGAAGAGAGTCAGAGGAAGGCCATACTCTTAAGACTATGAGGAGAAGGGGCACCTGGGTGGCTCAGTGGGTTAAAGCCTCTGCCCTCGGCTTGGGTCATGATCTCAGGGTGTCAGGATCGAGTCCCGCACCGGGCTCTCTGCTCAGCAGGGAGCCTGCTTCCTCCTCTCTCTCTGCCTGCCTCTCGGCCTACTTGTGATCTCTCTCTCTGTCAAATAAATAAATAAAATCTTGAAAAAAAAAGAGTAGGAGGAGAAGAATCTGTTAGTACAATGGGAGGGAGCTACGTATTAGTTCATAGAGTATAACACCAAATGTAAAAAAGAAAATAATACAAAGTGTTGTTGCTATTGTCTGTCCTTCGGTCTCTTTAGGATGAAAATTTTTTTGGGTTAGGTATGGTCCCTGAAGATGAACTAAAGAAGAGATCTAACACCCACTTCTTTTTGTTAGAAAAGCATTTAAATCATCACAGTTTGTGCTAAACATGGAACCCAGAACTAGAAGGTCATAGGACAAAGGTTCCACTTCCGGTTCTGCATTGTGGTAGACAAGTCTTGGCTCCTTACGCTCCAGCTGTCTTCCCTCCTAAGTGCCTCTATACCCCAGGCTAACTGAACTGAAGATATACCAAGTACTTTGCTTCAGAGAGTATCTCAAACAGCATCTTACTATTATTATAACTACAATCTGAGAATCTTACAATTTTTCTGTTAAGTGGGAAGATTTATCTTTTTTTTTAAAGATTTTATTTATTTATTTCACAGAGGGAGAGAGATCACAAGGAGGCAGAGAGGCAGGCGGGGGGGGGGAAGCAGGCTCCCTGCTGAGCAGAGAGCCCGATGCGGGCCTCGATCCCAGGACCCTGAGATCATGACCTGAGCCGAAGGCAGAGGCTTTAACCCACTGAGCCACCCAGGCGCCCTGAAGATTTATCTTCTGTTACCCCCATTTTAGAGAGCATGCTGATAATTACTGAGACCACACAGGTGAAAAACTACAAACAATATTACTTATGAGAGAGAAGTTCCAATTACATCACAGACCTGAGAGAATAGCAGCAAGAATAAGGAAGCGTTTCTACACTTTGAGGGCAGGTCCTGTTGATGGTGACTATTATCAATCTATGTGAGGCAGAATGACATCTGCTGAGAGTCTAACAAAAACAGGTAAGTAGTACCGAAACTACCTGTATAGGATAGCTTAACTACCTAATTTGGGCAAGATTTAGAACATAAACTGGGGGAAAGCCTTTCTTTCACAACTGTGTAACATGGTGGGTCTCAACAAATAGAACTGAAAATTAGGTTTACAGGTATGAGAGGGTAATGATGTGGCACAATAGCCCCCATCTCTCCAGTCCTAGGGTTCTGAATTTATCACTTTTATTGCTAGGTACCAACCTAGTCCCTACCTAGTTAAAAAAAACTAGGCTTGATCAGAAAAGACAACTATACTTCACATTTAACTAGGATGAATAGTTCCTGGTCTAAAGTTAGTTTAACTCCCTCTTCAAGCTTACACCTTCAGTCAAATGGAGAAGCATAACAGCTCTACATCTCAAGTCACCCAGTGCACTACATTTATTAAACAGAAGTGATATCCAAAGTTATTGCTATATTTCTAATTCCTTTTCAAAAAGCTCCTTTTGCCCCAATAACCTGAACAGTTTTTGGCTGGCTGAATTATTCCCATGAGAGCCTACTGGTAATCAATTTATGGAAGGGTCCTACCAGTCCTCCAATATCATACCCTCTCATCAAAGGCTCTTCAAGAGAGGCTCTCACCTAAGAAGCAAAAGCAAGGATCCCGAGGGAAGTTTGGGTGTCCATCCACTGCGACCAAGGTTGCCAAAGAACTCCTCTTCCAGAGGGTGTTATGTAGGGCCTATCGGTAACAGACTTATCTCTGATTTGGCTATACAGTCACCTCTATAGAGTTCTTTGTTTTTGTCTGCAACCCTGAGAGGGAAATGACATTTCTTTGTTTAGATTTTTGTATCTCTTAAATTACAAAGACACAATATTTTACATAGGCTACAGAAAAGGTAGCTATTGGTATGAATAACCTGCTTCATTCCTGATCCAGAAAAGTTCAGCCAATCTCAGGCAACCAGGTGTTCCTGTTTGCTAGAGTTCAATATTGCTGATTAGTGTATTCACTTCTCGGTAAAGCACAGGGCAGGTCAGAATTCCTGAAATGAAGCAACTCTTCCACCTCAGTCCTTCAAGAAATCAGGTCCCCGGGGCACCTGGGTGGCTCGGTGGGTTAAGCCTCTGCCTTCCACTCAGGTCATGATCTCAGGGTCCCCGGATCGAGCCCAGCACCAGGCTCTTTGCTCAGCAGGGAGCCTGCTTCCTTCTCTCTCTCTGCCTGCCTACTTGTGATCTCTCTGTGTGTGTCAAATAAATAAATAAAATCTTAAAAAAAATCAGGGCCCCTGTTGTATAGCTGAGACTTATCTACTGCAGGGTGGGGCGACAACGCAAGACATAACTATGCAAAGAAAGCACAATTTTCTGGATTGAAAGATTTTAAAGGGGGAAAAAGAGGCCTAGTCCTATCCCCTGTCCCCTTTTTCCTTCTAGAGAATATAGCACAGTATTGCTATGTGATGCTAATCAAGTTATAATTAAATCAATTAACAGTTACTTGTTAGAGGGACGTATGACACTATAGCAGCTGATATGTAAACACTAACAGCTGATGGTCACTTAAATGATCAATTATACCCCAAATTTCTCAGTGTCTTTTTTTCCACACTTCTACTACACAACCCTATGTTCCTACTGGGAACAAAGAAGGGATCCTAGTTTAAGAGAAAGGACCAAGATCTTCCCCCAAAATCTGTAGTGAAAGCCTTCCTTGCACAGTACAGACTTAAAACCATCAACAAATAAACAGAAGGGCTAGAATTCAAGCCTACACAAAGATGAAGAATATGCTGGGGCTCCAGTCAGAATGGAGAAGTACTATAGTTTCAAAACAGAGGCCTGACTGTGGTCTGAAGGAAAAGGAAGGGTCAATTCCCATTAGAGGTTACTGCTTTGATGGCAGAAGTCCAGGCGGCAGTTAGAGAAGAAGAGGGAGGGCAGTCTCCTCTTCCCCCAACCATCCTTACAGTCACTACTGGGATGCCCTGCTTGGGAAGGCTCTGGTTTGTTTTTGTGCTTTTCTCTTTTTAGTTGTCTCATTTAGGTGGATAGAAATAAAACAAGAACTATGAATACCTTTCCAAAAAGTTACACAACACAGCCTACAAGAGTTTTTAGAGTGTTTGGGGGTGGTTAGGTCTTTCTGTCTGTCTCAAGGTAGTATGAATAGCAAGTCAACTGACAGGGATATCGTTCCTGAGGAAAGAGGATTCTCTGTATTCAATAGGAGTTTTTCACAGAATCACCTACCATATTTTCCTGCATCAGAATCAACTAGTGCTTGTTAAAAAAACAAGCAAAAACAAAACAGAACAGAAATTCCCAGGTACTACTGAAGTTATTACATTAGAATCTAGGGACACGGGATTGAGTTTCGAAGATGCTTCGCTGGTGACTCTCATCTAAACTGATGTTTGACTGCTATAGTTCTACAGGGCCCTCAAGACATCAACCTGGACAGCTGGTGGTATAGTACTAGTAAGACTTACTTTTAAAGGGACCATTTTCATTGTACACTGCTCAGAGATGAGTATTAACAAAAGAGTAACTCTCCAAGTGACATAATCTGTATCTGTGTCAAACTAAAATACATTACAGAAATAATTTGGAATCATTCTTGAATGGCAGCAAAGACACTTACCGAAATATGGTGTGCATACATTGGCCTAGACAGGAAAAATGCTGCATCATGGGGTGTATGAAATTCGTTACAAAGCACATCAATTGAAGGCACTCTCTTTATATAATCTTCTGTGCTTAGATTAGATGCTAAAAAGCCACCAAACTGTACCAGGGTATCATGACACTAAATTTAAAAAATAAGACAAAAAACACAAATGTGCTACCATTTTAAGAAACCAACATACAAATTTTCCAAAATGATTACAATGTCATTTTAACTGTATTTTGATTAACATTTAAGAATTCAAATTTTACAACTTAAAAGTTAGAGACAATCTATAAACATCACCATGTAATCATATTACCAAAAAAGATGCCAAGGCCCTGAAAAGTTGATCAATCTAAGGATTTAATAGTCAAGGAGTTCTCAAGTTCCGAGCTATCATTCATCCCTTTTAGTAACTGGATATATTTACCCTACATCACATACAACAATTTTATGTATACAAAATTTCCTTGCCCTTAAAAGAGAAAAACTTCATTTATAAACTATATGGGATCTTTTGTCCCTTGTAATATAGTCGGTGATAAACTCATTTTGTAGGCTAATCATAGGTTTTACTGCTGAATATTTATGGATATATTTTATAAAGATCACATCTACTTTGCTCCGATTGAAATTCCAGATTTCCAGAGATAAGAAAAGATATGAGAGCAAACAAACAACTTGAAGTTAACTACTTAACTGAAAACCTTGTACATATTACATCTCCTACAGCTTTCTCTTAAATACCGTAATTTGCACAGAAATAGCCCCTACTTCCAGAATGTCTAATTTACATTAGAGCTGTTTCACACTCATATGATGTGCAAAATGACATTTTAAAAATTCTATCACAGGCGCCTGGGTGGCTCAGTGGGTTAAAGCCTCTGCTTTCGGCTCAGGTCATGATCTCAGGGTCCTGGGATCGAGGCCCGCATCAGGCTCTCTGCTCAGCAGGGAGCCTGCTTCCTCCTCTCCCTGTCTCTCTGCCTGCCTCTCTGCCTACTTGTAATTTCTCTCTCTCTCTGTGTCAAATAAATAAATAAAATCTTCAAAATAAAAAAATAAAAAAATAAATAAATAAATAAAAATTCTATCACATTCCATCTTTTCCATTATCAGGATAAAAAAAATCCATATAAACATAAAAACCACTGTAACTTGCCTGATCATAGAGTTTTCCCACAAGTTTCAAATGTTTCTCTCCACCTTCTTGGAAAATTACCCCATTCCTCTGCTGAGCCATAAGCAAACAGAGAGGAAGAGCAAGATCGTGGTCCAATAGTGCATCCTTTAATCTCTGGGAGGATTTTTTAGTGTTTCTGATCTGGCCAAAATAACCACCCTGCACAAGGGAAGACATAAATTTACCACTGTACGGTACATTAACATATGCTATCTAATTTGAAAAAGACACAGAAAAGGCTCAGTTAAAATCCTGAAGATAAAAAACTTTATATTCCTCCCCTTTTTTTTAATTATTTGCCCCAGGGGTACAGGTCTGTGAATCATCAGGCTTACACATTTCACAGCACTCACCACAGCACAAACCCTCCCCAATGTCCATAACCCAGCTACCCTATCCCTACCCTCCCATGCCCCAGTAAACCTCAGTCTGCATTCCTTCCCTTTCTTCAGAAATTTATTTTAGTGACACTGCTGTTGATTATAGTCACTGGCTTAAAGATAACTGTCAAATGTCTTTCAATTTCTGCATATTTTCCATTTTCTACCCTGCAGTCCCTTATAAAGGACTATTCTTTATTTGGTATGGAACAGATTCAACAACAGCGTAACTATGTTCAGCTTTACACCAGTTAGGATATCAAGGACCACAGAAGACTTGATATTTACTTCTCTTATAGATGTGACACTGTCTTTTATACTTTGTTTCAGCTTTTTAAAAGGGTTAAAGTAACTAGTATATCTCAATTTTTGAAAGGGAGGTGAGGGCAGTCATGAGGGAAGGGTACATATGGCTTTGACATTTGGTTTCACGTACTTATGTTGCCTGGAGTCTTTAGTATGAGCATGCATATATCTGAAACTTAAAAGGTCGATTTAAAAAAAAAATTAGCGACTCTCACCTCAGCTTTTAGTTGCTCTCCACCAGTCATGGCTTCTAGTTGCTCCATCGTCATTTCCTCTGTAATTTCTATTCCTGCCATTTTTTGTACCACTTCTTTCAATATAAGTAGGTCAAAACTATTTAGGAAAAATAAGAAACAGTCTGTGTTGAAACTTCAAACATAAAAGTGACAATATATATTATAATTAATATGTTGAGAATCCCTAAATTATTTGTATATAAATATGTAGGGGAAGGGGCTGGAGTGGTTTTTAAGGAAAAACTGCATCCCCAGAACTATACTGAAAAATATTTGGGGCATGTAATGGGTTTATGCTTATTTTAACTTTTTCCTTGGGAATAATTTCAAACTTACAGATAAGACGTAAAGATAAAAAATAGTACAAAGCACACCCATGTGCCTTTTACCCCAACTTTACCTATTATTAACATTCTTAATCCTCTTCATTTTATCGTTTGTTTTCTCTCCCTCCCTCCCTTTCTACACACACACACACACACACACACACACACACACACACACAGAATTTTTTTGAACCATTTGGGAGTAACTTATTTAGTAAGCAACATCATTTTAAGGGCACAATTTCCTCCTAAAATTCCAAAGAATGTATTTCCTAAGAGTGAATTTCCTAAGAATATAGTCTATTAACATAATCACAGCACAGTTACCAACTTTAGTAAATCTAACACTGATAAAATAATTTATTGTTTATATTTCATTTTTATCAGTTCGCCCAACAGTTCTTCACAAAATTTTTAAATGTTTTTTATTTATTTCTTAATTCAAGTAAAATAAACATAGTTTATATTAGTTTTAGTCGGGTACAACATAGTGATTCAACAATTCCATACATTATTCAGTGTTCATCATGGTTTACATGACCTCTTAATCCCATTCACTTCTTCACAGCATTTTTTTTTATCCTCCAGTACAAGGTGGACAATACATATATTTGATGGTATAGAGCCATCTCTCTGAACAATCACACACACTTGGAAGGGATGGAGGGATTGAGGGAGTGGAGAAAGAAAAAAAGGAAGGGAATGGAAGTTCCAAGTTATGTATGAGCCTAAGACAACAGCCTTAAGAACATCTGTTATTGTGCCAATAGTTATTCATTTTAATTCTCAAAGTTTTGGACTGTCAATGAAAATAACAGCTTATGACTTTCAAGATCTTCTTTAGTGAAGCAATGAAGATAAAGTGGAAACCTTCTTTCCTACAAAACAAATACAGATGTTTTTCCAAAGGTAAAGCCAGACATACCCAAGACACAAGTTAATAACAGACAAAAGGCAGTTTTTGAAGATTCTTAAGTGCTTACTCTCTCAACTTGTCTTGCCTTCCCTAAACGTAGTTTATGAAAACAAGAGCCTTCATGCAAATTCGTTTGCAACAAGTACCAATAAAATGTTTTAATTTTTCTTTAAACTATCTTTTAATTAAAACTATATTCACAGTACAGAAAACTGAATTACAGTTTTAAAAATAATATTATATTCTCCTGGCCCATAGACACAGGAGAGTAAAATGTATAGGAATGGTGGACAGATGCATATAGTGTAAGTGATGTGCTGATAAAATCCTAAATCTAAATTATTTTAAGTTTTCCCTAATCCAAAATAATAATTTGTCAAAAATTACTTAGGTAATACTTGTGTGGAACACCAGACAGCTTTAAAAATTTTTGTTTGCTTTCTACCAGAAAGTTTTGGAGAATAATTTCTATTTGTTTGATTCTAGTCAGTCTATTGCTGATGAGGTTTACTAATTCAAACTCTAAACATTAACAGTGGTCCAGAATAAAATAATAAAACCCAGTATTCAAAAAGAGGGCATTGTCCAAAAGGTATGTAAAGCTGTATGTATCTCTGAAGTTCAAAATCAAAAGAAACTGTGTTTTAAAAATATTGTATACACCCTCAAAATATGTTCCTACCATATGCTTAATGTAAAAGCCAATTACTGTCTAGCAGCACAATCAATGATGTGATACATTTCATCATAAGAGGATTTACAATATATAAACCATTTACTCAAGAGCCTAACAGGTAGTCAAAATGAATTATCTTTTTAATGAGTTACATATATAGCCAAATATTACATTTCTTTCTGCAAAAAAGTGTTTATGTATGAAATTACAATTTCTTTTAAAGAATTCCATATAAATAAGTGAGCAACTATTCTACTTAAGCCTACAAAACAGTTTTTCAGAATAATAGCAATCTCAATATCCCAATACCACCAGAAGTATTCTAATTATTGAATTTCATTTACATATGATTTGCTATGAATACCTTTTGCCTGCCTTTAGCTGATTAGCCACATACTGAAGAAGACCAGCAAGATCAATTGGATATTTACGAAAAACTGCACCACAGAAACTAGCCAGACCTATATGAAATAAAAAAATAGGGCTTTTAAAAAACAGTTCATAAAACAAAAAAAAACACAGTATTAAGTGGCATTTCTCAACTAACTCAATTTCTAAAACAAAATGAGATAGGAATAATTGTACTGCTGATGCCACTGAATGGAGTTTTACAATTAATAATAGCTAGTATTTATTGAGCATACATATGCTAAGCACTATACTAAGTAAGCACTTTACGTTAATTAACTCATTTAATTTTTGCAATAATCATCTCAGGTTGGTTTAAACCCATCGATGAGGAAAATTTGGAACAGATATATCATGCAACTTGTTCATGTCTCATAATTGGTATGAGGTAGAGCAGTGATTCAAAGCTTTACGGCCTGACTCCAGAGCCTGTTAGGCCACAATTAACCAGGCCACAACAAAATCTTGCAGATCACTCAGTACATCTGAATGATTAACAAAACACCTGCCCCTCTAATGAGTCACACACAAAAAAAACTCATCTAGAAACATGCAACTAGTTGTGGAGAGGCAAGGAAACAGGTAAAGCATTGCCAGACCAAGAAGCAAACAAAAGACCAATTTTAACCAATAATCTTCACCACATTATGAGTAGGGAGAAAACCCCAGTCAAGACAAGAGGAAATCCTAGTAAAATCAAGTGATCTGTAGTCTTTTCAACAATTATTTGCTGAGCACCTTGAAGGATAATGGACAAAACACAGATCCTGCCCTCAAGGAGCTTACAGTCTAGTGAGGGATACAGAACAGTAAGCTGAAATAACTATGATGAATAAAAGGTTCCATGGGAGTACAGAGAAGAGCACCTAATTCTGACTTTTGGGTAAGAGCACTAATTGGGTAAGTTTTCTGAAGAAAAGTGACCTCTAAGCTGAAATCTAATGAATATATAGATGTCGTGGAGGAAACGAGTAGGCAGGGAAGGGTATTCCAAGTAGAGGCAATAACATGTACAAAAAGGCCATGGAAATTATAAGTATTCAGTATTAATGGAGGAGGGGCAAAAGATGAGCCTAATACACTAAGGACCTGATCCCAAAAGAACTTACTTGAACGACTTAATGTAGATTTCAGATTTTAAAGGGCATTGGGGAGCTACCACAAGATTCAGCTATCAGACACAATAGATTGAAAGAAAAGGGAACTCACTGCTAGAAATCAAAAGCACAAGAAATTTAAAACAAGGCTAGGGTTCCCATTAACAACCATGTTTGTGTTCTTTTAAGATGACTGAAACCTCAGGATGGCTTTCCATCCTGAAAGGAGAAGAGTTCCCTTAAGATTAATTCCTCTAAAACAATAGAAGGAATTTCTATCTCCCCAGTAATGCTTGTACAAATTCTATCACAGCCAATACTGGATTCTTGAGTTGGAAAATGAATAAGTACTATATGAACCTCCTTACACAGCCAAAGACTTAGACACTCTGAAAGCAAGCTGAGTGGCTAGGTATTCTCAAGACCTCTTGACAAATAGGCTCTTAGCATTAGCAATAGAATACTTAACATGGCAACTACAACAGATGGAAATTTCATCCTTAGAAAAATAAAAACACTTACTCTGAAGCCAGCTTGAGATGGTTGTGTCATCATGTTTCATTCTCTCCTTTTCCGGATTAGCTAAAGCTTCAATGATACAATCTTTCGCACATTAAGGAAAAATTTTAAGTCACTACATCTCTAACAAAGACTCTTTAGACAATAACAAAATGCCACATCTTGGAAACAAATAAAATTGTTAACTTCAAGTTATTACAGATTATTGAAAATTATACTCACTGTAGTACCAACTTTTCCATCTTTCAGCAAGCAAGACAGATTCCACCTATAATTACCATGTTTAATAAACTTAACTTGTTCTCTCCCTATATACAACACAGACACACACAAACTCCTGACTGGCCAACCTTTAGATCAGCCAATAGAATTAACATCATATGGTTACTAGTGGAATTCAGAATGAAAATGAAAAACAAAAAGAATGAAAATAAATGTTCACCAGTAAAACCTATGAAATGTGAAATTTATGTATTACTTCACTTGAAAGGATACAGGCCAAAACATCATAATTCAACGAAGTGAGGTATTTCAATGAATCTACTACAGGTGTTATTAAGTTATCATATTTCTGTATTTGTGACAAAATCTGGAAGACAGCAACAAAAAATAGATGGCAATAACTCATCAAAAGGGAACTTTAGTGCTAAATAATGGCTATACTTCTTGTTTTTCATGAAACAATGTTTAAAATTAAAGTAGCTTCCTTCTACTTTGTATTTATGTAAAACCTACTATATTCTATCATTTTTTAAAAAGATTTTACTTATTATTTGACAGAGGGAGACACAGGGAGAGAGGGAACACCAGCAGGGGGAGTGGGAGAGGGAGAAGTAGGCTTCCCGCTGAGCAGGGAGCCCAACACAGGGCTCGAACCCAGGACCCCGGGATAATGACCTGAGCTGAAGGCAGACGCTTAACGACTGAGCCACCCAGGCGCCCCATTTCTTAGGAAATATTTTCTTAGGCTACATTTTTCAATTAGGAAATAATTCCAGTACATACGACTTGACTTCTGGAAAGATAAATGCCAAAGGTCTTTTAGAAATCTCTTTCTAAATACGAAAGTATTACATCTGAATCACAATGAAATGCGATTCAAATGTTTCTAACAACTAAAATCAATAAATAATGCATCTCTTTATTAATATTTTTCTAAATCAACATGGGGTAAATAAGACAATGTTAGACTGTCTAACAATAGCATTGTTACGTATGACCAAAAAAGTAGATCAATATGTTAAATATACTGTATGCTGTTTTATTTTTAGAGTAACTATATAGTCTCATTTGCTAAAGATTTTTTCCCTTAAAACTATCATTTCTAAAACTTCATCATTCCATTTCCACTTGTGCTGATTTAAAGACAACAAAAAGGAAAATCCCTTAAAATAATATTAACCTCAAAACATACATAATCAAACAAAATGGTTGGATTGCTGTGGCTCAACTTCCCAATTTGTCTTCCAGAAGGCTTCACATTTTCCTTGGTTAGACGCCTACAAGGGGGAAAAAGGGTGGCAGAAATCATCTTAAGTCATTTCCCTTATAACGTTGATAGCTTTGTTATATCATAAAACAAGCAAACAAAAAACAATTCTTTCCCAAGTATCCAAAATGGATCCATGTAAAACCACCACATTCTTCATATACATTACTGTAGTCCTTAAGTTATTCTAATTAGGCATTCTCCCAAAGGGTATTAAGATTTTGTATTAACGCTTAACACTTATAATACATACACTTCCATTTTATAGAAAGTCTAATAAGCAAAAACTCTTAATGTACTCTACAAGTATATAAAACTCCTCTTGAAGAAAATCATAATTATTTTTTAAAAGATTTTATTTATTTATTTGTCAGAGAGAGAGCGCACAAGCAGGGGGAGTGAGCAGAGGGAGAAACAGGCTCCCCACTGAGCAAGTAGCCTGATGCGGGACTCAATCCCAGGATCCTGAGATCATGACCTGAGCCAAAGGCAGATGCTTAACCGACTGAGCCACTCAGGCATCCTGAAAATCATAATTATTTTAGATTTAGAAGTGCTCATTGATCAGTTTAGGTATCAAATTCAGAGTAATGCAATCAAATACCTCATACCATCCGTCTCAGTTACCCTAATAGAGTAATAGCTAAGTTCTCTGCTTTTCGTGTAAACAATTTTTGAAAGTAAACAATTTTTTTAAAACATCAATTCTACTCCTTTCCTTCCTCTTTTTTTTATATTTTATTTATTTATTTGACAGTGAGGGAGAGATCACAAGTAGGCAGAGAGCCAGGCAGAGAGAGAGGAGGAAGCAGGCTCCCCGCTGAGCAGGGAGCCCGATGCAGGGCTCAATCCCAGAACCCTGAGATCCCAAGACCCTGAGATCCCAGGACCCTGAGATCATGACCTGAGCCGAAGGCAGAGGCTTTAATCCACTGAGCCACCCAGGCGCCCCCTTTCCTTCCTCTTTAATTCTTCCTCTGCTCAGTATTTTTTTAATTAACATTCTGGAAAACCTGTATCTATGAAATGCTTACAGCTCAAAATTATTACATAGCATCTTAAACTCTTCTAATATTACATAATAAATCTAGAAACTTACAAAAGCTAATGACTAAAAGCTTTCTAGAATGAAAATATAATACGATGAAGCAAATAATGAATTCAGTTGATAGTTGAAGGAATGGGACCATTCTGGATCTAACAAACTTGTTAATTATCTTAAGAAGTTTCTTATGACAAAACTAACCCACCAATCAAAATTATTTCATCATAAACTGCTTCCCTTTCCCATTCTCCATGGCCCGGTTTCCTTTTTTCCCACAGAGAAGAGAAACCAATCAAGTTTGAAACTTTGGCTATACTCTGTTCCACCTTCAAACTTACTGCCACCTGTCCTTACTTCTGACCCTACTATTTCAGGTGGTCCTCCTACTTGCCAAAGCAGATCCTTCCTCTCTATACCTTTTATCCCATTCCCTTCTGCCACCACCCTGGAAGGAGAAAAAACAAACAAAAAAATAAAAGGAATACTTTTTTGATTATGTCTTACCCTCAAGCTACCATGGTGTCTGGCATATGGAACACAATCAATGACCATCTGTTGAATGAATTACTGAATGCCTTACAGCAAATTCATTTTTTAAACAGTAATCAAAACTTGTGAAATTCTATAAGTAATAAATTAATACATTCCACTCCCAACACACAAAGTTTAATCAATAACAAAATCATATTGTTCAAGCCTGGTGAAGTAATTACAACAACAAAAATCCAAGTACATTAAAAATTCTACACATATTCTTCTCTGATACATATTTTTATTAATTAATTCATTCATATTAACATCTTCTATAACAGGCAAAGAGCTAAGCACTCAGAATACAAGGATGAATAATAGTTCCTTCTCTCAAGCTTAGTTCAGCTGGGGAGACCGACTTAACCTATTTTTTAAATTTTACATTCTTAAACAAATCCAGCAAGTTACAGAACAGTATTATATGCCATCAACAGTACAAAGGGGGAGAATAATGTATTTGCATTCACCTATATATACACAAAAATCTCTGGAAGGATAAATAAGAAACTAAACAGTGGCTACTTTTTTTTCCTTCAGGAGGACTGAGTCAATGGAGGATGGGATGAGAGACTTTTTATTATCTACCTCTTTATATTTATTGAAATGTAAGCCATGTGAATGTATAAACTATTCAAAAGATTAGATAATTAGATACAAGAAAATAATCACAGCAATGTACCTAAATGGTATGATAGCATCATATGTATATGGGGCAGCAGTGGCACAAAGAACAGTCAATTGTGCTTGGCAGTATGTACTACAGAAGGCTTTGTGAGGAGCTAACACTGAAGCCCACCCTCCAAGGATGATGAGGTCACCAGATGGAGAGAGGAAAAAGAGGTAAGGGAAAACCTGTTCAAACAGAAGAAATGAAAAATATATGCAAAGAAAAAAGGAGACCACAGTACATTCAGGGAAACTTAACTGACTGAGCTCAGCAGAGCTGGAGGAAGAATTAGCAGTCAAAGAGGTTGGAAATGGGGAGGGACAGAGCATGAAAGATGTCTTACATCACCATGCCATAAAGGCTGACACATAACCTACAGGCAAAGATTAGTCACCAAAGGGTCTTGAAGAAAGAATAAAGAATAAAGGCACCATAATACTCCAGATAAAAGTAAGTTAGTGGCAGTAGAAGACACAGATTCAAGAGATCTGATAATATTTAATATACTGACCCCTGAACAACATAGAGATTAGGGGCCACAACCCCCTACATAGTTGAAAATCTGTGTATAATTTCTGACTCACCAAAACCTTAACTACTAATAGCCTACTACTACTGACCAGAAAGAAACCTGCCTAATAATATAAAGAGCCAATTAACACATTCTGTATATCGTATACTATATTCTTACAATAAAGTAAGCTAAAGAAAATGTTATTAAGAAAATCGTAAGGAAAATACATTTACAGTACTGTCAATACTGTTAAGCTTACATTGTCTATTTACAAGATGAACAGTCTGTCAGTACCTACACCAATATTATATGATACAAAAACACTGTAGATGTTATATGCATCACGAAAACACTAGACATCAAAAATGAAGATAATGTGAAAAGAAATTCACATTTATTTACAGGTATAATGATTCATGCACTGATAACAAAACAGCAACAATATGATTGCTTTATGGCAGCCCAGTATAACTGATACAATTGCTTCACAGTAGCGTACCCTATATGTTAATGAATGAATCGTTATCAAATTTTTATGGCATATAGCATTATAGTCATATTCATAATACAGTACTGGAAATACTGTTATATTTTTTAAAGCCACTTATCTGTGATAGGCTGATAATGCAGTTTGTCCAATCACAAGAAAGGCATACTACACAATACAATTCTTTGAGAGCAAAGTTATAAGACAGTAAGAAAAACACATTATTAATTTTGTTAAATATCATTCACCTTATACCTATGTAAGGATAAGCTACCCACTTACATACAAGCCTTGCACACAATATCCTACATGATGATGATAAGGAGGACACGAAAACATCTCCTATAGTTCTTGCCATAGGGTTAGATTTTCACACCAAGACATACAAATACAACAGATAAGTTTATTAACTGTATATCATGGTGATTATTTACTATTCATTAAGTGGAAGTGGATTATCATAAAGGTCTTCATTCTCAAGTTGGTCTTGCTGTCTCAGGGATGACAGAGTGCAAGAGGCGGAGGAGGTGGAAGGCAGGCAGTTGAGAAAGGCACACTCAGTGTAACTTTATGGAAGTACATGGTAATTTCTGACTTTTTTGCTTTTCTACTTCTTTAAAAATGTTTCTATATGGTACCTATCATTCTTCCACCATTTGCTTTAGTTTCAGTGCCCATATCATAGAAGGGTCCATGTCGTAACAGAAGTCAAAAAGCAGTCTAGAATAATCAGAACCTTCTGCCAGATTGTCCAGTGTCAATTTTTCTGGTACCTGGTGTTTATCTTTTCCCTTCAAGGCTCAGGAGTTAGCAGCTTTATAGATAAGGGCACTCCAGATCATAAACCTGACTGCATTTGCACAAAACAGTAGAGTTAACCTAGCCCTTCCTACCTTAAATACTGATGCTTGCTCTTCCTTCCTTACTAATAAATGTCCTTTGTGGCTTTATTTTCCAGAATAGGGCAACTTTTGTCTGCATTAAAAACCCGTTCAGGCAGATATCTCTTCTCCTCAATGATTTTCTTAATGGCACCTGGGAACTCATCTACTTTCTGCCTCTTGGTCCACAGAAATTGCTTCTTCTGTCATCTTGACATTTTTTAAGCCAAACCTCTCTAAAATTATCAAACCATCCTTTGCTGTTCAATTCTCCAGCTTCTGATCCTTCACTTTCCTTTTGCTTTAAGTTGTCATATAATCACTTGCCACTTTCTCAAATTATATTAGAGTCAATAGATATTTCATTCTTAAAGCAATCCTGCACCCACATTAACAGCTGCATTTTCAACACAAGATAAAAAGGCATTTCACAAAAAGTACAAGGTTTTCACATCTGCTGGTATAGCTGCAGCAATGACTTCATGAATTTCCTTTAAAAAAAAACCAGTCCTTACACTGGATTCATTGATCTTGAAATGGTGGATAGCTACAGACTTCAATATATGGTACATATTAACCAATTCACCTTTTTCTTGTAATGTCATGACTTTTCTCTGCTTGGGAGCACTTCCGGCAGTGCCAGAAGCACTTCATATGGGTCCCAGGGTGTTATGGAAGGCTTATGGTATCGCAATAAACACAAAAAATATGTAAGAGCCATGAAAGATCACTTTTTACTGCAATATGCATTTTACTGGAGAGATGAACTGCTCACACAGAGGTGATTAGCATCACACAGTGTTTTAAGTGGATACTCACAACACTTGAGCTCACTGCATAGCAACAGGGGGTAGCTACAAAATTATTACAGTAGTACAGTAAGTATTACAGGTAGTTTTATGCAATTATTACTTAATTCTAAATCTTCACATTTGTTTACATCTCTCTTGACTATGAATGGCACACTGTACAGTCTGTAAGTGTGCATGTAAGTTCTGGTAAATTTTAAATTTTAGAATAGATTAGTGTGTATTTTATTGTAGCAAATGATAAAATAGACTGGTACCTACATATATTTTATACATTCATGACATACCTAACTTTCTCTTGATTTTTTCAGTATTTCTAGGCTATGTGATTTGTCTGTAAGTTTTTTCAAATTTGTTCCAAATCTCCAAAAAAATTTCCAATACATTTATTGAAAAAAATCCACATATAAGTGAATCCACATAGTTCAATCCCATGTTTGTTCAAGGACCAACTGTATTATTAAAGAATCCACATAAAGCACTTAGTTCATGGCCTACCACACGTAAGTATTAGTGGCTCCATAGATATTAGCTGCTATTGTTAAGCTAGAAACTCTACCTGGGGAATTCTTAAGATCGGAACTCTTTTGGAAGGACCAATTCTAATTATCATCTCCTTCCATGCCTTCTCCAACTTCCACAGAGTGAAATAACTCACTCTCTTCTCTATCCTCCCAAAGAACATTATATATACTGTATAAAAGCAACTATTAAACCAGATTATGATTGTGCACACACCTGTTTCCCCAGTAGACTGGGGCCAGGGACCGTATCACTGGGCAGACAGTATCACTTCATACTGTTAAATCTAGTTAAACTAGAGAATAAACTATTTTTATTAGAATAACCATACCACTGCACAAACATAAAAGAAATGGCAATCAGCAGCCTTGCTTAAAACACTTGCCATATAGTATATTTAGCAGCATATAAACCAACTCTAATCCTAAGTATACAATTTTCGTAATTAAATTTCAGTTTACCAAGAAGTAAAATAACTTCACTCTTATGTTTTTAATAACATGAAAATAAAGCATACAAATGAAAAGAACAGAAATTTTTCAAAAGTTGACTCAAGGAGGTAGTTCTACATAATTCCATTAGATATTCCAAAAAAGAAAAATCTTTTTAAGATCTTATGTATTTATTTGAGAAAGAGAGAGAGAGAAAGCACACCTGCAAGCAGGGGAAGGAGAAGAAGGAGAGAGAAAGGCAGAGAATCCCAAGCAGACTCTGTGCTGCGCACAGAGCCCAATGCAGGGCAGGATCCACAACCCATGAGATGATCACAAATTGAGCCAAAACCAAAGGTCAGAAGCTTAACTGACTCAGCCACCCAGGCAGCCCAAGAAAAATCTTTATTGTAATAACTTTCAGCAGAGGAAATCTCAAGAACTTTGACCACCTTTTATAAGCCATTAAATGTATTATGCAAATTGAACAAAGGCCATAGTAGACTGTCCTTTAAAAACTAACTCACCCTATAATATGATGCATTAAAGAAGATTATTAGATTTTATACCTATGCAAACATGACAACTACAAAAACTAACTTGGTAGTCAAAATGAGCTAAAAAGCACAAAAATGGATAGTCATTCTATCTGCAGTATATAATCAGCTATACCACTAAGCAAATACTCCTGGGCTTTCTCAGAACTGAGGCTCAGACATAAGTTGGCTGGAAGAAAGTAAATTAATTCAGATATACTTTAGGTTAATATGAAGAAAAATAAATTAAAACTTACTTCATGATATATTTGGCTCTGTCTATTGTTTGGGCTTTAACTTTTACTAAAAGTGGGTGACTGTTATAAGTTTCATTCTTCCACTGGCCATACAGACGGTATCTTAAAAAACGAGATGAAAAATTAGGAAAAGTTAAACACTTAGAGGTTAATGCACTAGAATAGTTGAAAATACAAAAATATTATGTATTTACCTATGCTGATATGGAAATGTTTTAAACATTCCCCACAGTTCCTCAGACATACAAGCATTGCAGTCCATCAGAGAAAGAGATGGAAGAAGTACCTGGTCAGTAATGCTAAGTAAACAGCTAAGGATAACTTCCTAAGAAGGGAGGAAAAATTATTTTAGTAAAAGGTCCACATTAATCCCCACCCCCAAAATAAATTTATGTCGGCCTTGGAAAAACTGCCATTCCTTGATCTCATATCACACCACATCTAATTTCCCACACTATCACTGCCCTTTTCTTGTGCTTCTCCATCTAAGGAAGCAATGAGGTGAGGTGAGGAAAGGGGTAGCAAGAGAATGAGGGACTCTTATTATCCCTCTTCCTTTCTCAACATGGTAATCCTCAAAAACAGGAGTTATCAATCATAAAAGATATGTCAGAAGCTATACTAAGCATGTAGAGTACAAAATATTCGCACTGGTGATTAAAACTTGTTCACAGTAAAATTTACAGTATGCTGTACACAGACAAATCAGACACATTGGATTTTTCTCATCTCTTACCGTTTTCTCTTTATCTTCTTGTTTGCTTCCATCAGACTGAAACTAAAATTAAAAAATACTATAAATAAAATGCAAAAAGGTTAAGATTATGATGTCACAATTTAGCATCTAATTTGAAAAAAATTAACTTGCACATGGTTGTGAATTATTTCTTACTTTTAAATAAGTGTAGATTTTAAATATAGCCAGTATTACCAATTAACATTTTTAAATTTCACCTATATTTCTAACTTCCAAATCATTTGCAACATTCATGAATTTTAAATGTCAATTTTATAAGCCAATTCTTTTCTCAACCTCATTATCACAAATCAAAGCATCCTAAAATTGATCTAAGTATTTATTATAAGATTGTATCCAGCAAAATTTACTTATAATGCATTTGCATTTTTCCATCCAGAAGTTCTGATTTTCTGCTACAGAATTAGTAAAATTTAAGACTAACGCAATAACACAAAAGATTAAACCCAAAGAAATTTAAACTATGTTTTAATTCACCATTACTTAAACTCTCAGTGAGAAATAAGTCCAAAATATCAGTAACATTGCTGACAAAGACCAAACCACTGCCTAAGTTGAACTGAATGAAAAAACTTGGGTCATTTTCTATCAGTGATTTGCAGATGGACCACTTAAGTACCACGTTTGATGCTGATGCTGTCCATTCATTCAAAATGAAATAGTAGTAGTTGTGTGTGTGTATAGACAGGTGGAGAGTTAGAGGAGTGTGCAAAGGCCAAAAGGACACTTGAAGCTCTGACAGCCAAGGACAATCTAGATTTCTGGGCAGGATTTAACTCAATACCAAGTGACAGAAGGAGAAAACGTTAACATGCAGCTAACAAGCTTATTATCTTCTTGGCAGAAATGGGTATTTTTGTGTATGTATGTTTTCATACTAGGTAATTTAATGGATACTACTACAGAGAAGTCTAACTTCTGTGCAACATTTTCACATAACACTAATTCTGGGACTGCCATATCACCCTGATGGGAAAATACACAATCCCCCCTCCTTTTTTTTTAATCAGCAAGTAAAAAAGATACGGTTCCCTTTCACAGAAACAACTATTAAGTCAACATATATCCTGGTCAGCAAATAAGGGTCAGGTTATGAAGGAATGGCCTGGCAGAAAACAAAGGAGGTAGCTGCTTTTGTTTGGTTTGGTTTGGGGGGGGAATTCTGGTGACATATTAGGAAGAACTAGATTTACAGTATATTATGTTAGGGATAAAGACAGTTAAGCTACTCCTTTTCTAGTACACTATAATTCTAATAAAGCTACACATAGTTTTCTACATAGAAATAAAGTATTTTCTTACCTACTAAGCTGTCCTAATTCCTTTACTAAATACTTATTTAAGTTTGTAAAGTCTATATATCAATTCTCTACATTTCATAACCAGGCAAATTTGAAAAAGAAAAAGCAATATGGAAAGCACAATGAAACTATCTAGAAGAGCAATAAAAAACATTTCTATCAAAGGCTAACTGTAACATAAGTAAATGGTAAAGGTACATGCAAGTAAAAGAATCTTTTCTTTGGTAAGAATATAAAGATACATTCCAGTCCCTTGATGCTTTCTTTTTCTTTTAGTTTAGTTTGCTTTTTAATTTGGAGTAAATATAAAACTCTCCATTCCCATAGTACAACACTAAAATTTTATTGAATGGCCAGTCCAGGAAGAAGTGGGGGGAAGAAAAGAGAGGGATATACAAAATATATCTACTTCATTCATTCATTTACTATGTGCCAGACACTGGGAATTCAAAGATGAACAGAACAGAGTTCCTATCTCTGAGGGAGTGACAAAGACAGTTCCTATCTTTGAGGATCTCTTGAAGATCAAAACTACGCTGGCCAATGTACTATTAGGAACTGAATTTTTAAGTCTGAATAAAAATCAAGCTTTCATAATTATGCCTAGACAAACCATCAGCTATAAATGGTCCCAAGCAGGTTCCATTCTCACCCTATAGTGAGGGAGCAGATGACAAGACTGCATAAAAGAACTGGGCAGAAAAAGAATGTAGGTCCACCAAGAAGGGGTTTCGGGAGAGTCAAGAAATGAAGCTTGGGAAAAAGTTGTAGATTTAACTAGATAAATTACTTCTTCACTGATGTCCTACTTTTAGTATCTATAACTCACGAATATTTGAAATGCTACTTTATACTTTATTTCAGAAAAGAAAAAAAATACTTAAGATGAATAGATGAATACTTTAGATGACTAGATTTGAACCTGAAGCTAGATCTAAGTACATTATGGCACTATATTCACCTTCTCTTTTTTTTCATTCTTATTAACTGCCATTTATGGAGCACTCACTATGTACCATACAGTAGACTAAGAATTTCACATTCAGGTCTTAAAACTATAAGGAAAATCTTTTTGCTAGAAAGAATCCAACTAAGACCCATCAAAATAACTTAGAAATAGGAAAATATAACCTACATGTTAAAAGTTACAAGGCCATGAGTTTACCAAGCCTCAGGAAGAGATAAATGAATTGCCTTTCAATGTTTTGGTTCAAAGCTTTGTTTTTATCTTTTAATCAGAAACGCTTAAAATTTAAAAAACACTTAGAAACAATCAATGATATTGACATTACATCATTTCTGAAAACAGATACTAAATGAAAAAGTACTATCTTCCAACACATTTCATTTTTAATCAGTACAAATCTGTAGCAAAGAATTAATAATATGGTCACCTGTACACAGGATGACCATATGTGCTGGTTCTTGCTTTTTATCCCAGTGTAAGTAATAGTACAACCTTTCCATCTTGAGTATCCTGGTTTAGACAATAAGGCACATGGTTTCCCTACCTACCACATGGGTAGCATTCAAATTGCAGTAAATGGACTTGTGGGAATGGTTTAAACATTAAAATATAGCAAACAAAACAAAATGCTAAATAGCTATACTTGGTTTCATAAAATTCACCACCCAAAAGTAATTACTTTGGTTAAAATGTTGATTATGATATGAAAATGTGCTGTTTTACACAAGCATAGTTCTAACAAGCAGTGTGTAAAAATGGGTATTTTTGGTGCACTTAATGAATATGACTATGTGATTTACTTAAATCAATTCTCTTTATAAATGGAGTTCATAATAGAAGTCTGTTGTAAAACAAAAAATTGCCCTATAAATCTATCTTTAGGGGAAATTAAGGTTTTCATATGGAATTCGTTTAAAGGGATATGCCCTTATGTTTTACTTTACATTCCCCCAAAAGCAGGCCCTATTCAAGTGCAGGCATAATTTTATTTGGGAAGTAAACCTAGGTACCACTAGTAGGAAATTATTCCTGTGGGTTAACTGGAGCTTAATCCCACTGGGGACTCTGAGGGTCTGGGTAGAAATACAACTCAGAATTATCCCATCTCAAAGTATGGTAGTTGCACACTAACTCCAATCATTTCATTGGTTGAGAGCTGGGGAGAGGAGGCAAGGTGAATTAGTTCTCCAGCAATTCCAGGATACCAATTCCTATACTACCTATGCAGGCTTCCAGGGCCAGAAAAGCCCTCGGACAAAGAGATGCAGGTGCCAATAGTTGAAAATTGGGCTGGCACACACCAAAATGATAAGGACCTAGTGTAGAGCCAAAAGAATACAGATGGAATCTAATAGCATCTGCTATGCCCTGCATGGACAAATGGCCAAACCTCCAAGAGATGAGAGTTTTTCACAAATATTTTTTGATGTTTTACATTCTGAATTTTTTTTCCTGAAACTGAACACTGAGGTTCAATTTCAGAAAACCATCTTTGAGGAGGCACAACGATTGAATCAATTACTTACAGTGTGCATCTGGTGCACACTAAAAATTTGACTTGTCTTCCTTGTATAAAATATACTTCTTAAAATATACTGTTTGTACACAGAGTCTACATTTGCCTATTAACAGACTTAATATCTGCCTATCCTTGTATGTTTATATGTCTCTCTTAAGTAAAAAGCATAGCTAATGGTAAAAATTAAGAACCTATTTGTAATTTTAGTACCTTAACTATGATTCTACATCTTGATTAGAATTGTCACAAGAAGATACTCAGTAACAGCTAAGGTGACCTTAGTTCAAATACAGGTGACAATATAAGTACATATAGAAACATCCTATCAGTTCCCTGCTCAGGCTCATTAAATAGCAAGAATGTTGCAGATTAAATCTGGTCTCCAACTCTGGAGTTCACTTGCTTTGTATGAGACTTATAATAACAAAAGTACATAAAGAAGCTTAGCAAATGGTACCAGTGAGAGCAGCATATGTCTCTTGAACAATAAGAATTAAAATGCAAGGTTCTGATTGTCTTAAAAATATTCTTATAAAATTTGTATCTACTTAAAATTGGAAACTGGCATGTCTATAGCTATCCCTGACTAGTACACTCACAAAGCCCCAGCAATAAAAATTTACTTTATTTGATAAAAATTTTTATTTGTTACTAATTTATAACAAATTTCCACAATGAAAGGGGGGAACATCTGATTACCACTACAATATAAAGAAGTCAAAAGCATTCCTATATAAAATCAAATCTGCTCTCATGGGGGAAATGAAGCTGCTACTTTAAAGCAGTGTCTATTATTTAAAGACAGAAATAGATTAAAGTATATTAACACTTTAAAACAAATCTTCAAAAGCTAGTGTAGTGGCAACTAACAAAAGTAAAGTTGTAACCTACTATGTTCTGAAGAATTCATGACAACTTTAACTCTCTGAAGTTGAATGCCTAAGTTAATGTTAGTATCTAATTAATGTTTAGACATATCTTATTTGATTCTCTCTACAACCCCAGGAACTAGATAAGGCAAATATTATTACCACTCATCTCTGGCACAGAAAAGTCACATAACAAGTAGTTACCATCTCATCCTGATGAAACCAGTTAACCTAACAATGCATATGTAATGCCTTAAATTACTTTGGGAGACAGTCTTAAATGAAGACTCTTTGTGGGCAAGTTAGGTTCTAAAGTCAATGCATACAATGAAAATTACATATACTCAAAATTACCCTTAAAAGTCCCTTAAAGTATCTATAAAGTACACAGACACATTATCTTTTATTTAAGTCCAACACAAGACTGTTTTTCCCCCCTGTAGTATTAGAAGAAATCACTGTTAGGGGAAGATGAGATGGGAGCATGAATTCATGTGAACTAGAAATGAAGTAACTTACTTGCATTTAGGGGCCATGTCACATGAAAATCCATTACTTTAAAAACTAGATTCACACTGAATGTGGTGAGAGACCTAAGAAACTTAAAGTGAGAGAAAAAAAATCCTCCAATTTCACCCTTACTCCTAGGCATACACACTTGAGTATTTTTTTGAGATTTTATTTATTCATTTGACACAGAGAGAGAGATTACAAGTAGGCAGAGAGGCAGGCAGAGAGAGAGGAGAGAGGAGGAAGCAGGCTCCCTGCTGAGCAGAGAGCCGGATGCCGGCCTCAATCCCAGGACCCTGGGATCATGACCTGAGCCGAAGGCAGCGGTTTTAACCCACTGAGCCACCCAGGCGCCCCACACTTGAGTATTTTAATGGAACAAGCCTGGCCACAGTCACACAAATTAAGCACAAGTATGGTATACTTCCCCTATACTTGTACCTTCATCCAGAAGGAATATTAACTTTGAGCTCTAATCTACACAACCAGGGTAGATCTTCAATTTTGAAAAGAAAAACAAACAAAAAAACCCCAGTAAATATCAAGACAAAATTCTAAAGTAACTGGTTCAAAAAGTAGAGCTTTGGAATCAATGGGCTAAGGTAGATTCTGTCCCTAGCAACCCTGATTTTTATTGTGAAAAATTTCAAGTTTTTCATAAAAGTTGAATGGATGGATAGTGCACTAACACCTCTTATACCTACTTTGTAGATTCAACAAGTAACATTTTGCCCTTTTGACTGACCAAAAAAATAGCAGGCATGACATTTCATCTCAAAATAATTCAGTATCCATCTCCTAAAAATGACATTCTTCCATATTACCACAATATCATTATCACAGCTAGCTATCCCTAATATGTCCAATCTAAGGAATCTCCTGACCCTCTGACTCTAGGTTTCTCTAAACTTCATCTATAAATCAATTTAAAGCACTCTGGCTTTTACCAAAAGCTAATAAAAGAAAGAGCCATATAAACCGCCTGGCCAGACAAATGAATTAAGATAATAGAGTGAAGCAGAATTTCTCTCCCCTATCCCTAATGCAATGAACAAGGTATGCCTTGTTATTTTAACGCTCCAAATTCACCACCAACCAAGCAAGAAAAAGGAAACTATGCTATTAACTTCAAGGGGACAGGGAGACAGACAGACAGACACACACACACACACACACACACACGATTTTGGCACTACACACAGTGTGGTATGGCTCCTGCCCGTAACCCAATCCCAGTAGTACAGACCAAGGAAGATAAGTCAACAAATCCTTTAGGCAGTAAGAAAGACCTGCAAGGTTAAGTGAGTACACTGAGGAAAAACTCTTGTGAATAGGAGCCCAGCAGGACTCTGGCAAAGTAAGAACCAGCTGGTAAAGTTTAATGTCATTCAAAGGAACTGTGCTTAGATGGCTGAGGGATTCAAAGCCCAAGGGACCTGGCATACCCACATGGCTAGGCATGCCTAGTACAAGACAGGAAACAGTATCTCCGAAGAGAAAGCAGAGGTACTCTAAATAAGGACTATACTCAGCCTCACTGAGCTCATTCACTCCCCATTATAGACTACAGAAAAGATTGAAAGGAGAACTCAATACTCAGACTATAGCCTGGGGGGATAGGGCTAGTCATAAACAAGGTAGGAAAGGTAAGAGGATTCATTCTCACTATATCAAAAAGAAATTGTGAACAGAGCTATACATATTAAGATGAAAAGAAATGCTGTGGCTACAACAGAAACATAAATAGCACAGCCCCCTCCCACCAAAAAAAGGCATATAAAAGATAAATGAATTCAGTATCGATGAAAGTAGAATACAAAGGACAGAGGCAGATTCTCCACAAGTATCTACATATAGTCATAGAAAAAAGTCTTAAGGATGAACTTAATAAAACAAGAAAAGCTTGGAGATGAAATACATAGACTGAGATGAAAACAGATTGTAGAGATAAACAAAATAACAAAATACGACTACAGATTTAATTTAAAATAGCAAGGAATTTCAAGAATTGCAAAATTTAGATAACCTATCATTTCTTCCACTTGAGACACACTACATTTGTATAGGCGGGGCAGCATGATGATTTTGAGCTTGGCCTCTGAATGCAGAGTCCCTGGATTGACATCTCAGTCCTGCCCCATATTAACAGTGTAACCTGGGACAATTTACTTAACCTAAAGCATAAAGGGTATGGTAAAGATTAAATGAGTTGATTCACATGAAGTACTTAGAATAGGACCTAGCACAGAGTAAGAGCTCAATATTAACTGTCACTATCACAAACAACTTAATCCATTAACATCAGCTGGATGCAAAAAAGCACCAAGGAACTCATCTTCAGGTGTGTAGGTGCTGTCAAAACCATTTAAGTATGGGGCGCCTGGGTGGCTCAGTGGGTTAAAGCCTCTGCCTTCGGCTCAGGTCATGATCTCAGGGTCCTGGGATCGAGGCCCACATTGGGCTCTCTGCTCAGCGGGGAGCCTGCTTCCTCCTCTCTCTCTGCCTGCCTGTCTGCCTACTTGTAATCTCTCTCTGTCAAAATAAATAAATAAAATCTTTAAAAAAAAAACCATTTAAGTATGTCAGGTGAGCATGTTAAAGCTATGCTCTATAATTCAAGAAAATTAAAGGTAGTAAAATCTGTCTGCCCATTCATACGGAAATATCCTCTAGAGCTACCCCCTCTTTTAAGGCTGAAATAAAGACCAAAATTGGTTAATATGCTAGAAAAACAGTTTTCAAAGTGTGGTCTTTGAATCAGTAGCATCAGCATCACCTGGTAACTTGTTAGAAATGCAAACTCTTCAGTAGGTTCCACCCCAGACCTACTAAATCAGAAATTCTGAGGATGGGACCCAACAATGTGTTTTAAGATGAGCTCTAGATGATTCTAATGTATGCTAAAGTTTGAAGATCACTGTACTAGATGCTCCTATGTACCTCAAATTTAAGAAATACACAGGAATAAATGATTACAAATAACTCTAGGCTAGAAGACTATTCTGTTAAATGACAGCTGATAAGTATATAACCAACATTTTCAAAATATGCATAAATTATATATACAAGCAACCCCAAGCTTATAAATGAGTTGTTAAAGCCATTTAATTATATTATTTGGAACTAAGGTCAAATTCGTCCTTCAGAAACAATCTTATATACCCTAGTTAAATTCCTTGCTAAGCAACAAAAGCCTTTTAAACCTATACACACAGGACAAATGATCTGTTACAGTGAAATATTTTCATGGGTAAAAAATGAACCAATATTCTAACTACAATCGTTGGAAAGATTCACTTTTCCTACCACAACCTTAGCAATGAGAGAAGACAGATTTCTTCCCACACTGTGATCAAAATAAACATTTTCCTCTTCCTTTCTGCCCTTCTACCTCTGCAAAAATAGAGACTGGAGTTAGGGGCAGGCACCAGGCACAACTGTGATAGAACATAAGTACAGGAGAGCTGTGATGGAGATGGCAGAGGGGAAGGGTGACAGCTCTAGCACCTGTGCATCTTGGTAACAGTACTGTCTATGCTTGTGCATATGTTCATGCATATGTCTATGAACAGGACTTTCACAAATTGGATGTTTGGTCTCCTGCTTAGAGGTTTATAATACTTGCAGCCAAAGAAAGAATTTCAGAACAAGAGATCTGAACATTAAGATGTTCAGTTAAAAAGAATAGCATTAGTGGGTGAAGGTTAAGATGAGAAAGAGGCTATTTACATTGTCAAAAAAGTATCTCCCCACAAGGTATATATTAGCAACAAAGGGAAAAAAATAATTGTACCCTAGAGAAAGCTGGCAGTGCATTACCTTAACCAAGTGATCAATGTTAACATCACCAATAATGGGACAGATTGACTTCATATGCTTCTCAATATGAGGCACTGGGAAAGACATAACCCTTTTGTTCTTTGAACAGGCACTAGTAACATGACTCATCCCTTTCAGACTATAAGAATTAAAATAATGAAACATTATACTTCTTTTTTATATAAATTATAAATGATTTGTATAGTAATAAACTAATCAGATTTTTAAATACAGTATCAATGTTATTTATTGATTTTGATAATTGTAGTGATTTTTTTAAGATTTTATTTATTTATTTGAGAGAGAGAGAGCACGAGTAGAGGGAAAGAGCTGAGGGAAAAGCAGCATCCCTGCTGAGCCTGATGCAGGACTCAATCCCAGGACTCTGGGATCATGACTTGGCCCAAAGGCAGATGCTTAACTCACTGAGCCACCCAGGCACCCAACAGATTTCTTTGGAGTACCTTTACACAATGTAAATTTGTGAGCATTTAAAAAAACAACAGGTAAGTATTAAAAGCCAAAGCAAATATTTCAGGTATCAAGGGATCAATATACAACAGCTGACAAATTTTCTATATAGTTACTGTCGTCAAAAATAAAAATTAGATGCAATCACCAAACACTGGAGAAAACTGTATTTGTACTTAAAACAATTTGCAGATTCTTTTGGTAGCCTTGTTTTACAACTGAAAATGATGTATTCTTTTCTGTTTCAAGACCTTGGATTAAGCAAAGATCTCTTAGAACACAAAGAGGAAACCATAAAAGTACTGCAATTGAAATTAATCAAAATTTCAAATTTTGCTTTTCAAAAGACAATTAACATAATGAAAAGGCAAATCAGAAATAATAAAAGACAGCCCAATTAAAATGGGTAGAGATTTGAATAGACATTTCAATATACGATGATTACAAATGGCAAATAAGAACATAAAAAGATGCTAAACATCACCAATCATCAGGAAAACGTAAATTAAAAGCACAATAGGTACCACTACATACCCATTAGAATGACTAAAATTTAAGAGTGACAATAACAAGTGCTGATGTGGATGTGGAACAACTGGAAGTCATATACAGGGATGCAAAATGGTACACACATGTTGGAACAGTTTGGCAAAAAGTTAAACATACACTTACCCATATGGCCCAGCAATCCCATTCCTGGGGAAACAAAAACATATGCCCCCCCCCAAAAAAAGACTTGTACAGGAATATTCACAGCAGCTTTATTTATAATAGCCCCCAACTAGAAACAACCCCAATGCCCATCAACTGGAGAATGCATAAACTCTGGTATGTCTATCTAATATTGCTCAGCAATAAAGGAACTACTGACACGTGCAACAACTTGGATGACTCTCAAAAGCATTACGTGAAAGAAACCAAACGAAAAAGAGTACATTCTATAAAATTCATGTATATGAAGTTCTAGAAAAAGCAAAACTATAGTGACAAAAAGCCTATCAGTGGTTGCCAGGAACCAGCAACGAAGGGACAGAATTAAAGGCAAAGGGGCAAGAGGGAACTTTCTGGGGTGATGAAAATATTCTCTATCACAATTGGTGTGACACTGTGGTGGTGGACACACAACTGTATACCTTTGTCAAAACTCATCAAATTGTACACTTCAAATTGGTAAAGTTTACTGTATGTAAATTACAACGCAAAGCCTATTTTAAAATTTAGTAATAGTCTAAATGGTTACCCTTAGTGTATTAACTAGAAGGGAGTACAAGGGGAACTCTGGGGTAGTGTTCTATATTTTGATCAGGGTGGGGGATACATGGGTGTTTAGTTTGGAAAAAGTCACTGAGGTGAACAATTATGATTTGTGTTACTGTCTGTACATTTTATTTCAATAAAAAGTTTACTAGAAAAGAATGGATCTTCAACAGTCTGACTTCATACAAATAATCACAATGATTCAAAATTGCAGCCAAGAAAATAACAGAATAGAAGAAAAGTAAGGGGTAAAGAAAGCTAAGTTGACCACTAAAATTATACAGGGATTCAAAAAGCAATCACTTGTCCAAAGTACACTTTCTTATGTGGGGGACTTGACTAATATTCTACCTAAATATGTGTGTGTGTGTGTGTGTGTGCGCGTGCGCATGGTTAGGACACAATGGACTTTCCCCAAACCTTATTCAACATAACCTTTTCTTAAATTTAAGTTCACTTTTCATTTCTAGAGATATACATAAGATAAATACACACAGATTCTAATGTATACATATTTGTGTAAATATACACAAATTCTAAAATTCAGTTTTCTGCTTAGAAGGAAAAAAAATCTTACTAACCTCTTTCATAAATGATTTGCCTATGCGCACCACTTTTGCAAATAAAATGGGATCATGCGAAAGGTGAGGACCAAGGTAACAGAACATATTGAAGACATCTCTTCTCAAATCTTCAAAGCTCTCTGCTTGTTTTGGTGCCCTCTTATTTTGCAAAGCATTAACAGGTGAACCTTTAGCACCTTTAGGAACGCCAACTCTATAAAAAGAAGTAAAATTTATATGTATACTATATAATACCCCATTTTAAGTTAACATAGTCATATTAATCAGTAAGTAAAGCTTTTCTTGCCTAAATCTGATTTCTATATTTCACTTGTGCCTAACTTTATTAATTAATACCAGATAATTTAGCTGGTAGAAAAAGACAAAAACAATACTCATGTGGAAAAAAAATCAGAGCTCAGAATGTTTCAAATTAATTGCATAAGGAAATCAGAGAAACACAAATTTCAAGTAACATTTAACATACATCATATGAATTTGGTTTTAGTTAAACTTGGCCAGTATCAGGAATTTGGATATGGGAATGGGGAACAAGGGATGGACCTCAGAGACACTGGAAGATGAAACAGAAAAATATGGATATAACAACAGTGATTCAAGTCAATAAACACTTCTCAATCTGGGTTCCACTACCTAGACTGAGTATGAGGTAGGTGGTGGTAGGGAAGGTGAGCAGCATAATGAAAGAGGGTGTCACACTAAAGAGGACAGCATGCCCAGAGTTCTCACCTGCTGAGCAGGTGTCCCACTGTGGAGTCACAGGGGTCACTCTTTGAGAAGAAGCCTTCATGGTCCACAGCCCAGGTGGCACTAAAGGCAGCAGCCAGCAGCTATGCACGAGTCACAAGGCTGGGGCTTTTGAGGCAGGCTCTGATCTGTGGGGCTGAAGCCAGAGCTGCTGCCAATACTGCTCCTAAGTATCCTGCAAGTAGGCTGAGGGCTAGAGGACTGGTCGACATAGTAACTAGGGATGATGAGAAAGGCTGCACTAGCAATTTCCAGAACAGCAGCCTATATGCCAGAAGAGATAAGGCAAGCAGAGAGGCAATGTCCTCACTCAGAGCCACTCAACCCAGGACAGGAAATTTACACTAAGTAAAAACCTGAGGAATTCTCTGCCCCCCCCCCACCAAGAGAGGAGGAAATGTCAAAAACAGAAGAATGGAGTTTTCACTCTCAATGGAGTAAACCCAACCTAGATGTCTAACCTACAGTTTTTAGACTACACTGCAGCACACCTTCTGCATGCATCACCTGGTCAAGACGTTAGATGAATCACTGATTAACATGTATAAAATTGATACATTCTGTGAATAGTTCTTATCATCTAATAAAACACTAAAATGTTTGCTTGGTTGGAGAAGACAAGATAAATATGCAGATTCTTTTTTGTAGTCCTAAGCTATTTCTACCTCAATGATTAGAAAAGCATACTATAACATACCTTCGGTAGAGAGGCTCAATAGTTATGTGAATGAGCTTGCAAATAGCAAGGGCTATTAGCTTATGTGAAGCTGCATAGTATGGAGGCATCTGATCCATAATGTTCTGTGCATGCTGCCAATCACCAATCTTTAACAAGGCTTCCAACAAACCAAGTTTTTGGTTGTCAGGTGGCTAAAAATGAACAATTACAGCAAAGACACTCAGAATACAGACACCAATAAATCTCAGTATTTTTTCATTTAAAAAAAAATTAAGCTCACCAACTACAATGTACATCAACAGCTGCCACTCATGGGAAATGCAATATTTCCCTGAAAGTACAATCAAGTTTTTAGCAATTGAAAAAAACAACAGGATATGCTCTTTCATTTAGCAGACACAGCATGACAGTTTATAGACTTGCAATTAAATTAAGTTCTATTTAATGTTTTACTGTGCCATAGGGAACTAGAATTCATTCATCTTTGAGAATCCCCTTAGGACTTGAGAGACATTAACACACAGAGCACAGATATATTTTACTTAGGATACATTCTGAAAGTTATGTAAGAAAAAACATGGCAGCCTCTTTGGGGAAGGTGCCAATCAGATTAAAAACAAAACAACCTTAGCAAGTCAGTATTCCAAAAACCAGTTTTCACCACAATCAAAATTAATAAGTTATTCTCCCATAAGTTGATTAACTATTATAAATTAAATTTTATAATTCTAAATCCAGAAGACAATGTTAATTTTACAAAAAGGAACCATATACCTTCTCTACTTTCTCCTCTTCTTTTTCCTTTTCTTTCTCTCGCTCATCAATTTTCTCAGAAGACAATACAACCATCGTAAGTTTTCTAACAATTTGCTTAGCTTCCACAATTTCTCGTTTGTGTTCATCCATAATGCAATTATCAGCTGGAAGAAGCTAAAAATGGTTCATTAAAGTTTCATAAAACAGCTAATACTATTTGCACATATAAAAAGCAAACACTACTCTGAATTGATGAAATTGTAAATAAGGCCTAGCCTATTAATGACCATGATCAGCCTTTGAAATAAGTTTCTCTCCATTATTTTCTTATAATCTAACAGGGTTAAGTACCTGAATTTTGCACACCTTTTAAAATCAGGCAGCAGTTCAAAGTTCCACATCTCCTTTGTGTTAGAGGTCCTACATTAATACAATACTACAACAGTGGTATTTACCATTGAATTTATTAGTTTACCCAAGAAAATGCATAACTGTTCCATTAAAAGTATCACGGATTTCCCCTTTAAAGGTCAAGTTCCAAATTAAATAAAGTACTGCATATGGATCCAATTTGGGAGACACAAGCTACTGAATTACATGAGGGGGTAAATTTAATTCCTCTAAATGAAAAATCTCAAGTATAAAAATTATGAGCAACTTGTCATCTTGCTTTTCATTTTCTAATACCTATTTGATGACTTAAGTCACAAACTAGTTTCTAGCTTATTATAAAAGAGAAAGTAGTATGTGTAGATTCAACCCTCCATTATGAAAAAGGACCAAATATCTCCAGTACAGCCATCTTGTACGAATAGGTTAATGTAGATATTTCATAAAATAAATAAAAAACACAGACACAAAGAAAAATATAGCCAACAAACCACTGTAGTTTCTGCTAGGCACTATGGTGGGCTATAAAAGAAGTGTTCCTGCCCCCAGAAATACATAATCTACTTCAGTAACTAAGTCTGATGCAAAGTAAATAATCACAAATCAATAAAAGGAAACAGTGAAATATTAAACTATATATTGTACACTTCATTCCATTAGTCAAAAATGGAGACAGGAGAAAAGTCACCATGGACTGATGGCAAGGAGATAAGCAAGACTTTTTCTTTCTTTCTGCTCTCCACGGGCCATCAAACCCATTTTTACTGCTTTACTTATGTACCTGCCAAAGGTCCATCTTTTACCTAGATTAATGCAACTGCCTCTAAAAATCTCTCATTATGATAACTAAACTATAAGTTTCTTTTTACTCTTATTATTATTATTATTTTAAGTAATCTCTTCATCCACCATGGGGCTCAAACTCACATCCTGGAGATCAAGAGTCACACACTCTACCAACTGAGCCAGGCACCCCTGTAAGTTTCTTTTATAGTTCTTCTCAATTCTAGTTTTGTGTATTTTGAGAATATGTAATTAAGTGCATATAAAGTTACAAATGTTTTATCTTCCTAGTGAACACAACTTTATTTATTATGAAGTGACTATCATTTTTTGCCAAAAAGTCCATTCTGTCTAACAATGATACTTTCCCTAGTATGTTTCTCACCCTTTTACTTTCAACCTTCCTTTGTCCTTAGGTTTTAGAAGTCTCGTGTGAAAAATAAGCAATAAACTGGCTTTTAATCCCATCTGAAAATCTTTGACAACTTAACAGGAACACCTAGGCTACTTGCATTTATTGAAACTCAAACACCTAGGCCACTTGCATTTACTGAAACTCAAACATTTCAGTAATAAATCTATCATCATCTATCATCTTTCCATTTGTCCTACCAGTCTATCCTTGCCTATAAACTCATACCTGCCTCTGAATTCCCCTTTTTCTGACCAATTTTCCATGTTCTCACTTTGTAACATCACTATTCGACTTTAAATCCTGAATGGCTCTCTACTCTCAACAAGAAAAAATTCAAACTCCTTACTATGGCACTTAAGGCCCTGCAAAGTTTAGCCCCAATCTACTTCTCCAACTTCACTGCCCCACATACTACCCTAGGCTCCAACCACTCTGAGCTTCCTGTTGTTCCCCTAAGGTGATAATGAAGCCCTTTCAACCCTCCTGCCTTTATACTGCATTAATTCTACCTACAAAACTTGCCACCTTTAAAGCCAGGCCGTTACCATTTCATCTACCAACATCTCAGTTCAAAACCATGAGTTTGAAAAAGCCTTCCAAAATCCCCCCCCCCAGAAAGACATGGTCACTATCTATTCTGAGCCCCCACAGCATTTTGTGAATACCTCCGATATAGTAGTTACCATATAATGCAAAATGTTTTCTCCATTGTTAAACTATGACTGCTTCCAAGGTAGAGAGTAAGTTTTATTCAACTCTGTAACCATAGTACATGAGAAATAAGGAAGTCAGAAAGTGATTTCCAAAGACAGTGAAGATGATGTCAGCTTTGGACAGGTTTGTTTTAAGTCCATAAATATCCTAATGTACAACCAAATAAAAAAGGAATTTCTATAGTACAAACCTAGTTTTTTCAAACTGACAGGCTAAACTGTTGCTAAACTGGAAGTCATCAATCACAATCACATATATACTCTTCTAGATCCTGGATCCAGCAATAAAAGCACAATACTAGTCATTTACTACCCAGTAAAAACACAAGAACAGCCATTAAAAAATATACAGAGATCCCCATTCATCTTGAATGCCTAAAATTAACATTTTGGGGAGAAGGAAAAAGTATCTAGGTAATCCCCTATTTCTGATAATTTGCATATAACAGAGAAGTCTAAAACCACATTGGTTAGAACTTGGCCTCTCTCTATGAGATATACCTTGCTGACAATTAAGAACTTTAACTCCATATCCAACCTCAAACTCTGTAAGAGTGACAGAGGGTTTTTAATTTCCATAGTTTGTCAAAGAATTAAATTCATTCACTTCATAATATAAACACAAAGCAATAATGCATTAGGGCTTCAAAAATTAAAACTTGAGAGCCTGATCAACCTTGAAATGCTATTTGGCTGCCTATTCCTCTTCCCACCCCTGGGACAGACAACCAAATATTCTTAGCAGCCCACTTGACTTACATGTACATAAAGATCATCTAAATCAATAAGATTAAACTGTAGAAGTACTGCTGCAACTCTGTATAAAGATGAAGGAGTCTCTCCATTCGGTTCCTTGAAAAACAAAAAAAAGTTTCTGTTTAGTACATAGAGTAAAACTAAAATCATAACTTTTACCTACCAATAATCAAGAACAACTTCATCAAATAACCAGATCAACAATAAGCTTCTTTGCTCTTCCTGATCATACGTGACATCTTAACTGAGGACAAAGGTAATTAGGTCAACATCCCTTTTCACACTGAAACATTTTCTGATGAACACAAATAAAGGCTTCAAAAATGTTCACATTTTACAGTGCGTGCTAATATTTCAACAAAACAGAGAAGTCTAAAACCACATTGGTTAGAACTTGGCCTCTCTCCATGAGATATACCTTGCTGACAATTAAGAACTTTAACTCCATATCCAACCTTAAACTCTGTAAGAGTGACAGAGGGTTTTTAATCAAGTAGAATAAGTGAGATTTTATAATGCATAATACTTAGTTTTGGGTTTTGTTTGTGTTTTCTTAACTTGCTTTTTTAAGTAGTTCTCAGTGTACATGCAGATAGACAAGAATGACAAATTTGGAAGTGCTGAACTATCTGCGTCTATACTTTTCTCCTTATTCTTTTATTTCTTGGGTTTTGTACTAAATATATCTGCTTGTCAACTGATTTCCCCCGTCAAAATGGGTATCTATACATATTACATATGGATAAATCAACATTTTAAATACAGAATGGCCAATTCCAGTTGACCCTTCATAGAAACAGAAGACTCTTTGAATGCTATCAAGAAGACTTTCCCCTAATTTTTAAACTCCTTGGGGTCAGTTAAATGGAAGACTGAAGCCACGACAACTGGCAATTACTAAATGGCCAAATGCGAATAAAAAGCAGTGACAATACATTATGTTCTGCTCCTGCTCAAAACTGAAAATAAGATCTTTGTAAGGTTCCCCACAATTGTGATAGATGTTATGGATATAAGATAGGAAGCTAACCAAACTAATGGATATCCTATAAAGGCATTGTTCACTGTATTTTTTAAGACATGTAAGTCTTCCACTTCACAACAGTTTAATTCTAAATGTATACAAATGGTTATTTAGTATCAAAACATTTTCCCATAAAAACAAATGGTGGTCAGGGTCTCAGAGCAAACCCATAAAAACCTTACTATCTGACTTGAATCTACCAGGCACACTTTTATTATCTCTGTTTCAATGAGTTCACCACAAGAAGACCCTGACTCCCAGGCCAAACATCAACTCCCATACTCTTCATGTTGCTCTGTACAATCTGTTTTGTCCTAACACACCTTTCTGCATTCTTGAAAAAGTTCCATGGAATCCTCTGGAATTCATAATCCATCCTCAGCAAAACCCCCTATATATCCTGAACTTCTCCTCTAACTATTCCCTTCACTTTCTTGCTCAAACAGAGGACTCCCTAGGAACACCACTCTCACTGTAACCCAGTCAGATGGCGGCTCTTTTCCCCAGACCCCTCACACTACTAGGCCTGGAGGTGGAATATAAGTCATCTTTGCTTTTTATAGTTGTTTTCAGACTATTCTCTCTCCACCCTCCTCTAAAGCCCACCTAGCTTTTAATTTCCAGTCGCTCACTATCCCTCACTATTGCTGTGATCTAGTTTCATTCCACTGTGGTCAAAGAAGATATTTTGTAGGATTTCAATGTTTTAAGTTTTTTGAGACATTTTGTGGTCTAAGATAGAGTCTATCCTCGAGAACATCCTACTGCACACTTGAGAAGAATGTGTGATCTGTTGCTAGCTAGGTCCTGTTCTATGTATGTGTGTTAAGTCTAATTGGTTTATAGTGGCTGTTCAAGACCTCTATTTCCTTTTGTCTAGTTGTTCTATCCATTAATGAGTGGGATATGGAAACGTCCAACAATTATTGCAGAACTATTTCTCCTTGCAATCCTCTTAATGTATGCTTCATGTATTTTGAAGCTCTGTTTGGTGCAAATGTGTTTATAACTGTCTTATCTTCTTCAAGGGTTGACCCTTTTATCAATATATAATGTCCTTTGCTGTCTATTGTAAAAATCTGTCTTAAAGTCTATTTTGTCTGATATTAGAATAGCCACCCCAGCTCTCTCAATCCTATTTGCATAGGATTTCCCACTTTGAACATATTTTTTTGGTTCCTCATTTCTTCCATTACTGCCTTCTTTTGTGTTTGATTTTTTTTTTCCTGTAGTGTACCCTTTTGATTCCCTTCTTTCCTTTTCTGTTTTTTAGTTATTTTCCTAGTGGTTACCTTGGGTATTGCAAGTGATATTTTAAACATAATAATCTAGTTTGAACTAATGCCAATTTAGCTTCAATAGTATACAAAAACTCTGTACCTATACACCACAACCCCTCCCCCTATTATTACATTGTTTACCAGTTAGATTTATAATTATTGTTTTATTAGTCTTTTAAATCATATAAGAAAAAAGGAGGAGCTACAAATCAAAAAATACAATAATATTGGCTTTTATATTTACCTGTATTGTTACCTTTACCAGTGTTCTTTATTTCTTCATATGGCTTCAAGTTATTATCTAGTGTCCTTTCATTTCAGCCTGAAGGACTCTCTTTAGCATTTCTTGTAAGGCAAGTCTACCAGCAACGAATTCCCCCAACTTTCATTTACCTTGGCATGTCATAATCTCCTATTTTTGAAGGATAGTTTTACTGGATACAGATTCTTTACTGACAGTTTTGTTCCTTCAGCACTTTATATATGCCATCCCACTGCCTTCTGAAGAGAAATCACCTGTTAATCTTATTGAGGATCTTTTATATGCAATGGGTCACATCTGTTTGCTGCTTTCAAAATTTTCTGTCTTTGGCTTTCAACAATCTGAGTGTGGGGCATTCTTGGTGTGACTCTCTTTGAGTTTATCCACTTAGTGTTTGTGGAGCTTCTTAAATGTGTAGCTTCATATCTTTCATAAAACTTGGGAAGTTTTCAACCATTATTTTTTTCAAACATACTTCCTGTCCCTCTCACTCTGCTTCTGGGAGTCCAATGTACATACTAGTATTGGATAGTGTCCTATAGTCTCTCAGACTCTGTTCATTTTTCTTCATTCTTTTCTCTTTCTGCTCCTCATACTGGATAACCTCAACTGGCTCATCAAGTTGACTGTTTCTTCAGCCTTCTCAAATCTGTTGTTGTAACCCTCTAATGAATTTTTCATTTCAGTTATCATACTTTTTGAATCCAGAATGTTTGGTTCCTTTTTCTTTTATAACTTCTATTGTTTTTTTGATATTCTGCCTGGTCTCCTTTAGCTCTTTGCCCATGGTTTCTTATATAGATCATAAGCATATTTAGGGCTGGTGATTTAAATTATCTAATAAGTCCATCACCTGGGCTTGCTCAGGGATAGTTTCTTTTTTTTTTTCTTGTGGATGAGCCATACTTTTGTTTCATTACATACCACATTATCTCTTGTTGAAAACTGGATATTTTGATATTATGTAGCAACTCTGAAAATCAAATTCTGCCCCATTTTGGGGGTTTGTTGATGCTTATTGTGGGTTATAGTTGTTTGTTTAGTGACATTTTGTAAAGTCTGTATTATTGTCATGTGTGGCCACTGAAATCTGTGTTCTGTCAGCGTAGTGTTCAGCTAATGTTTTGAGTTTTCTTAAAGGCCTGAATCCAAAAAAGAAAGAAGAAAAAAGAAAACTCTCCCAGGCTTTGCATACTAGCTGTGTTAGGGCATGCCTCAATATTTGGCCAGGTCATTTATAATTCTGTCTTAGTCTTCACTTCCTGCTTGTGCAGATCCTGAAGGCCAGCCAGAGGAAAAACCCTAGGATCTTCTCAGTCCTTTCCTGAGTAGGTACCCAGTTCTGGGCATAAGCACAGCCTTTTGTTACAATTCCCTGGTACATGCTATTCCCCTGTATTATCTCCTTATCCATCATCCTTTTTCTTCCCAGGCTTTCAGTCTCTCTATTGCTCGTCTAACCATTGTCTTTTGCTCCAGGCTGCTAAAGCCAGTAGCTGTGCCTACAAAACCTTTTGGTAAAATCCACCCCAGCTCTGGAGATGCTCCTAGTCAGGCAAAACAAAAACAGGCCCTTGCACGAGTCCTTAAGGGAACAGCCAAAGAGGTCACAACCCACAATTCTTTATGTCCTCTGGCATTAGCAATCTACACTAGGCGTGCATGCTTCTATCTTCACGGCCATCACTGATCGCGATAGTTGGCAGGCAATTTATAACATCACAGTGCTCTCTTCCCCAAAGCAGCAGCTTCTTTCTTCACCCAGCCTTTCCTTGATTGTTTTATTTACTAAATTCCATAACTCTGTAAAAGTTGACTGACAGGTTTTTTGCCAGTTCATTAGTTGCTTTTATAGAGGAACAGAGCTCTGGAGTTCCCTACTCTGCCATTTTCAGTCATGTCCTACTGTTGCCATCTAGGGACTCCTAGGTCACTGCCCTTCATTTAGCAATGATCTTATAGCTTCTGATTCACTGTCACTCTATCCAACTCTATTCCTTTCTTAGTTTTTGGAGATTTTCATATATATGTGATATTTCCATCATGCTGGCCTCTTGGCTCCTGGAACTCCTCTCTTCCAAAGATCTTCTCCTCTACCCCATCTCAGCTATTCACTCCATATCCTAAATGTTAATATTACCAATACCTACAACCCCTCCAAAATGTTGATTTCACATATCTACTCTCAAATGGATCCTTAATCCTGACGGACAGCCATACTTTCTTTCTCTCATTCACTCTCCTATATAACTATTTCCTACCTTCTTTCCTAACCTCTCCTAACCCCCAATACCTCCTCTCTCAGCTGATGACCTTATTTTCTATTTTGGCAAGGAAACTGGAGCAATCAATAAAATTTCTACAAACTCTCACCATCACATCCACCCACCTACCAACAGCTGTACCTACATATGCTGCTACCTTTGCAACTATCATTCTAGGTGAACTCTCTATGCTCCCATTTAAAGTCATTCCATCCACTTATGCCATAAACTCCATCCTTTCTATCCAAGAACATTACTCCAATAACTCACTCCTCTCTCTCCTACATCACCAGTTTTCTTCCTTTCTACTCAATCATTCCCATGATCATAAAAATGTGTTCTCTCTCACATCTTCAAAAAATAATCCCTCTTGAGCTCACTTGCCCTGCCAGCTACCTTTGTCTCTTTGTAACAACTGCTTTAGAGTTGTCTCCTCTATCTCTAGTTTACTCTCCCCATTTTCTTAGCACCACCCCAACATTACCAAAATGATAGTTTTGCCATCCCTGATGATAAACCCAATGACCAAATTTTAGTCCTCATCTTAAATGACTATCAGAGGCATTTAACAAAGTTCATCATTCGTTCTTCCATTTAGCTTCCAAGATGCTACCTTCTCTTTATTGTCGCCTTACCTTATACATTACTTCTGTATCTCCTTTGCTGATTCCTCCTCTTCTCCAGGCCCTTTAACATTGGAGTGTCAAGGCTCAGCCCTTGGTTCTCTTCTCTTGCCTCTCTAGACCCGACTCTTGGTGACTTCATTTAGTATCACAACTTTAAATATCACCTATATGCTTCTGACATCTACATTTCTATTTCTAACCCAGTCCTTTCTCCTGAATACCAGATCTAAACATCCAGTTATTTATTCAATATCTCACTTGGATATCTAAGACATCTCAAACTTAACATATGAAAAACTGAAATTCCTGATTCCTACCCCCAGTACACCAAACCCATTCCACCTGAAGTTTACTCTATCTCAGTTGATAATAACACCATCCTTTCTGCTGCTTAGTCCAAAGAAAAGGTTAGAAATAGCCCTAAATCTACTCTCTCACATTCTGTATCTAATCAGTCAACGAATACTATTGGCTCCACCTTCAAAATATACTCAGAAGCTCATCAACTTCCACTTCTACCTTAACCATACTGATTCTTTG
This sequence comes from Ailurus styani, assembly GCA_002007465.1. Classification (NCBI taxonomy): domain Eukaryota; kingdom Metazoa; phylum Chordata; class Mammalia; order Carnivora; family Ailuridae; genus Ailurus; species Ailurus styani. Next base: position 504,477 of record LNAC01000935.1, read on the forward strand.
ATAACCTAAGTCAAAATACACATATACACAATGCCTTCTGTCTCTCTTCTCTCTCTCTCTCTCTCTCTCTCTCTCTCTCTCTCACATACACACATACTGCTCATTCACCATTAGAGGCAGCTACTAAAGATAGCCAGTAATTGATAGCTAGTAATTAATGGGGGGGGGGAGAATGAAGCACTCATCCTGCCTTTCCAGTAGGAACTGTATTTCAGTGTAACCAAGCAACCCAAGTTAATAAGGGACAACTCTTCTTTACAGAAGAATGATAGCTAATAAATGTAGAAGGCATGATAATATTAGTAAATCAAAAATTTTGAGTATCTAAGGAAATAACTGACTCAGGCAAGGATCATTCATGTATTCTAAGCCACTTAATGTAAGGGTAATGAAAAACTGGATATTCACATGGTGTCGAAGTATCAACATACAGATAACTTCCTATTAAAATGGGGGGGGAATGTCATTGTCGAATGGAGGGATTAGAATGCCATCAACTTATTGAACATTAAAAGTCAGACAGGTATGAGGTGTTACAAGATATGAAACATATTTTTTAAAAAAAGAAACATATAGCACAACCTGTGAAGTCTTTTGCAATTATTTTACCTGAAAAGTCAAGATCTGACACCTAACTCTAAGTATATAAGACAGAGAACAAAGAACAAATTTAACTAACCATGAAAAAGCAATCAGATAAATCTAATGCTTGGAAGAATAATGCAGTCTTCTATGGCAATGGTCTCTTCAACAAGTCAATGCCATTAAAGGAATGGGAGGAGACACTATTCTAAATTAAGAGACTGAAGAATCCTAACAATTAAATACAACACATGGCCTCTGGATCATTGTTTGAACAAAATTATAAAGTTATAAAATGTTATAAAGTTATAAAAGTTATAAAATGTATTTGGGAGACAATTTGGGAAATCTGAATATGGTCTGAGTTTATTATATAATAGCAATCCAGTTAGATATGAAACTGGTATCATGGTTATATAGGAAAAATCCTTACTTTTAAAAAGTACAAATTAATGTATTTAGAAGTAAACATTCATGATATCTATAATATAAATTAGTATTTCCAAAAAAGTATATCTGTAAATGTTAAAAATGCAGAAATGCAGCTGTGGTCAGAAGATGTGATAATCGCTGAGGCAGTAAGTCACGCATTAGCCAAGGACATCCGCTTTCCGGCCCAGTCATCAGACCACTAAATCCTTGAGAAACAGGATGATGACTGTTTGAGCTGCCCGGAATGTACGGCGAAAAAAAAAAAAAAAACCCTAGCCGACCGCAATCAGGATGTTTTTCATGTATATAAGCAGCTGAGCCCCCATAAGGGCACGGCAGTCCTTTCTGTACTTCTGTACTGACTGTCCGTCCACAGGCCTGTGTGAATCAATAAACCTTGTGTGGCTTGCATCCGTGGAGTTTGTTGTCCTTGCATCCCTGGCCGGGTGAGGTCGGGGCGATTGGGAATTTACATTTGGAGGTTCCACCGAGATCTGTGCCTCGCCCTCCCTTAAACCGGCCTCGGATCCTGACAACAGCCGCGGGAGGTAAAAGGAGCCGGCGTCCGTAAGTGTCTTTGTCTTTTTTTATTCATCTTGTGTTGTTTCCTCTTGTCGTGGGCCCTTCTGTATTCTGAAGAGAAGGTTTGGGAGGAGTTGACGAACTCGGACTCCCGCCTTCTCACCTCAGGGGACGCCCTGAGGAAGTTCTGCCGAGGGTTATTGCCGTCAGTCCGACTCAGGGGGTTCCTCGGCCCCTGGTCGGAGTCTGTAAAACCCGACGACTGTCGGGCCTGCGCTTGCGCTTCTGTGTCTTTGTGTAATTAACGTTGTTTTGTCCCAATTGTCGTCCTCGTCCTGTTTGTCTCGTCCCTNTTGCGCTTCTGTGTCTTTGTGTAATTAACGTTGTTTTGTCCCAATTGTCGTCCTCGTCCTGTTTGTCTCGTCCCTATTGTCTCAAGAAAATGGGCCAAAAACTGACCACC
>LNAC01000936.1:342-172415 GCA_002007465.1 Ailurus styani
AAAACAAACTGAGGGTTACTGGGGGGTGGGAGGGTAGGGATAGGGTGGATGGGTTATGGACATTGGGGAGGGTTTGTGCTTTGGTGAATGCTGTGAAAGATGTAAGCCTGATGATTCACAGACCTGTACCCCTTGGGCAAAGAATAAAAATAAAATTAAAAAAAAATGTGTGTGTAGGTGTGTTTCCTGAAGGCACACGTGTGACCTTATGCCTGCCTCTACATATGATGATAAGGCTTCCCTATGTAACTATTCATCCTAACCCTAAATAAAAGGAATCCATTCACTCTTACTCTGGGACTCATGGCTTTGGAAGTTATTCCCCATGATCTTCTTATTTGCTGCAAATAAAGTTTTCTTTGTGCAGCAACTCAAGGAAGGAGATAACTCGCTTTGGTTCAGATATAGATTCCTTCCTAGTTATGTGACCCAGGCAACATGCCTAGGTATTAGTTTTCTCAAATGTAAAGTTGGTAATATTAACAATAGCACCTTTCTCATAAATGTATTATGGTGATTAAATGAGCTCCTAGAGGGCAGATATTTGGAACAGTACCTGGAACGTGGTTAAGTACCCTGTGTGAGCAATTATCACAAGAAAGAGGCTTTGGGAGAGCCAACAGTTGCCATAAGAATAGTCCCACATCTTAATTTCAGGACTCAAATGGTTCTGAATTATGTGCAAAAGCCACAGTTACAGCATATCTGTCTAATATTTTGTCCTTCTAGATAAATATTCCCCGTCCCCAGTTGTATTACAGATTATTTGTAAAGGAGTTTGAAAAGGAATCCTGTGAGCATATATTATGAGCTACTGTTGGTGTTTTGCTTATGGGAGCGAGAATGGGGAAATTACTGTACATTCCCAACAGAGACACTTGAGGTTGCCTGGTTCTCTTCAGGATGCAATAACATACTCAGGTTACCAAGGATAATAGGAGTTAATCTTACAGGAATACAAGGAAGGAATGTAGCTCAGGAAGATGTCTAGCTTTAGAAAACAGAGCTTATGAAGAACTGAATCATCCTTCAGAAGAGAACTACAGTCTAAAAGTTCTCATGACTCAGCTTCTCTAGCTCCAATTTCTCTTTCCACTTGTTTCCACCGCTATTTGAAAATCCCCACAAAATATGATTAGTTTTGTTAGGTTTTGTGTGACATTTGTGTGCTTTGTTTTTGTAGGAAAAAATGCATCCATTTGATAAAGTTTCTAATCCAAAGCCTCCATAAGATCCCCCTCTACCTTATTCATAGTCTTAAATTCAGGCACCAATCCCTGGTCTAATTGGTTGTGCTCAGTAAAAGAATTTTGCAATATAAAGCACAGCAAATCATATGCAAGGAATTGTTCCTCTGTTGTATTGTTCAGAAGGCCGTAGGCTGTGGTTGTGGCAGATATTCATAATGTCATAAGCATCTTTCTAGTGTGAGACCCATAAGGTCTTTGAGGGTTGGACTCAGATTAGGTGCCGCAACTTGCTTTATTGACCATGATAGGATAAAAGGCAAATGTAACTGGCCTATAAATTAGCTCTAATTCCCCACTATTTTTTTTTTTGATGTCTCCAGGGCCACAACTAACTGAAGTAGATGTCTTAGCAGTAAAATTAACAATGAAAAAAACAAAATCCTAATAGCAGCAGCAGGAAAATTTTGATGCAGATGAGTTATACAGGATTTTACAAAAATGTATAAGCCAAGATAAGCTAAGTTACTAAACCAAAAATAGCTAAATTACTCCTAAGTACAAATAAATATTATTATGAAGAGAGTTCTTTTCAAAAGAAAGGAATCTGCCTCTTAAACAAGTAAAACTTTGAAGTATAGAAAAGGTCAAACAAACAGACAAACGAACAGGTGCAGGCTGTGGCCATATTACTAATAAGATTTTACCTTTCCAGGTTTCTTTAAAGATTTTATTTATTTATTTGACACAGAGAGAGAGATTACAAGTAGGCAGAGAGGCAGGCAGAGAGACAAGGAGAGGAGGAAGCAGGCTCCCCACCGAGCAGGGAGCCCGATGCGGGCCTCGATCCCAGGACCCTGAGATCATGACCTGAGCCGAAAGCAGAGGCCTTAACCCACTGAGCCACCCAGGCGCCCAACCTTTCCAGGTTTCACTTGTGCTCATCTCAGAACCAAGTTTCACAGGGTTTCAAAATATGCAAAACACATGAGATTTGTCCCACTTGGAAAGCCAAAATTTTACACACATGAAGATACTAAGTATTATGACACTAAATTTGTCATTTGTAATTATATTATGAGTAAGTACCTTTATTATGACATGGTTTGTGAATTTTCTAGGACAGTGGTTTTCAATCCTAACTCTAGCTTAGACCCACTTGAAAAGCTTTTAAACCATGATAATGGCAAGAATATATGATTTAATTGATGTGAGGTAGTTCCATACGCTGATATTTTTATTAAATGGAGCATTTATTGGGGCGCCTGGGTGGCTCAGTCGTTAAGCATCTGCCTTCGGCTCAGGTCATGATGATCCCAGGGTCCAGGGATAGAGCCGTGCATCTGGCTCCTCACTCAGTGGGGAGCCTGCTTCTCCCTCTCCCACTCCCCCTGCTGGTGTTCCCTCTCTTGCTGTGTCTCTCTCTGTCAAATAAATAAATTAAAATTAAAATTAAAAAAATGGAGCATTTATCAAAGTTCTCCAGGATTCTTATATGCAACCAGCACTCAGTGAAGTAGAGGGGATTCCTGTGAACCAGAAGAGTCTGAGAAAACTGTGAGAAAATTTTTTAGAAAAGAACTTTAAAGGATTCTATGGATGTAAAAGAGGCAAAGTTTATTCTAAGTTTGAGCAAAATTGAGAATCATGTTGTGATAAGTGGTTTGTTTTGTGACCATGCGAGGTAGTTATGGTGGAGCAGGAGTATAGAGAAACACAAACAACAAATTGAGGATTCGGAGCTTAACAAACAAACTAGGGAGACTAAACGAGAGACAGTAGAGGCCTTCAAAGGAAAAGCCAACAGGACTTCGGAACTGATTAGATACAGCTGCTGAAGGACTGGGGACATCATCAATTCACTATTGCTTTGAAGATATGAAACATTTTTTCATTCTGAGGGGTTCTCTGATTCCACTCAAAGCTAAAAAAAATATGTATATCAATTTAATGTTTGTCTATATGCCTAGAGTATCTCGTTAATGTTTGGCCACAATGTCACTCACCAGTCGGAGGGTCTACTCTGAAACAGGGTATATCCAGTCTATGCAGTCTTTAATATTGCGGAGTCAGGAAATAAAAAATAAATTATAGTTATTTCCTATCTTTCAAGTTCATCTAAAATGAGTAATATCTGTACTATATATCATGTACAAGGACATATTCTTTCTTGAAGCTTTCTGTGTCATTTATAATTGAACTTCTATTTGGGTGGCTTTTGGTCTAGGTGTAATATCAGAAGACAGCAATCTCATCTTTATGAAAACCTTGAAATTGTATGATAGAGGGGAAGTAGCAATGGATTTAAATCAAGTTCTCTCATCAAATAACTGTCTGGACTCTGAGTCAGTCAGTTAACCTTTTGGGACTTCAATTTCCTCATCTGTGAAATCAGGAAAGCGACCCAGATGATGTCTAACATGCTTTCTAACTCTAAAATTCTATGATCCATTTGCTCCTCTAAATTCTCTTTCACTGGGCGATTAAAGGTTTTGAAAATAAATATTCTTTGGCTTATCGACTTCTCTTAAGATCTTTTTCTTAATCTCCCAAAATTTCTGTTTTCTTTCTATTTAACATATGTAAAAGCAAACATCGTATTAGTTTACTCAAGGTACACAAAGGAGAGGGTGAGACTGGGGTATATCTCAAAACTTCCCAAGTAAATAGCCAGTTGTGTTGCCACCACCATTGTTCCAATTCATCAATATCTCCTTTTCTGGTAGAGTCAGAAACTAGATATTCTAGATGTTCTAGAAAGTCCATCCCCTCTAATTTTACTGTGAGGATTTATGTGCTAATTCTGTGACAAGTATTTTTAGGGTTCCATGAAAACAAAAATATTGCCTTCATTCAAATAGAAGGAATTTTTGACATTTGTTGCCTATACTGTGATAATGAAAAGGATAAAAGGCAGAGACTGGAGTTGACAGGACAGAATGCAGAGATCATTCAGAAATGTTTGCCATGGGGCGCCTGGGTGGCTCAGTGGGTTAAAGCCTCTGCTTTTGGCTCAGGTCATGATCTCAGGGTCCTGGGATCGAGGCCTCATCTGGCTCCCTGCTCAGCGGGGAGCCTGCTTCCCCCTCTCTCTCTCTGCCTGCCTCTCTGCCTCCTTGTGATCTCTCTCCCTCTGTGAAATAAATAAATAAAATCTTTAAAAAAAAAAGAAAAGAAATGTTTGCCATGACCATAATATAGTACAGTTACAGCATTCTTACTGTATAACTGCCAAAGTGACTTGGACCAATGGAAGTGTAATACTGTGATATTGTAATTTTTAATAAGAAATATATGTCTGACAGAGCTCCTAAAACCCCTGAAATTTCCTAAGTGATGTGAGTGATAAAGTTGCTTTTGTTATGTTAATGAGGTGTCTTTTGGCCTGTAGCTGGAGGATGGTTGGAGGGGGAAGGGAGGGCTTGTTGCCAGGAGAACCACCAGTGATTAGAGGGTTGGAAGTTTTGGTCCCACCTCCCACCTTCACCTCCCCACCCCTCAACTCCCGAGAAAGAGGGGAGAAGGACTAGAGACTGAGTTCAACCAGGAGTGGCCAATGAGTTAATCAACCATGCCTATTTAATGAAGCCTCCATGAAAACCCAAAAGACAGTGTTTGGACAGCTTCTAGGTTGGCAAAAGCAGAGATTTGGGTAGAGCGGTGCTCTGGAGAGGGCACAGAAGCTCCTAGCCCTGTCTATGTACCTCACCCTATTTACATTTTCATCTGGCCGTTGATTCATATCCTTCCATATTCTTTGTAATAATCTAGTAAATCAAATGTTTACCTGAATTCCGTGAGCCACTCTAGCAAATTAATTGAACTCAAAGGGGGTGTCATGAGAACCTCCAATCTGCAGCCAGTTGGTGAGAAGCACGAGTGATAACCTAGGCTTGCAATTGGCGTCTGAATTGGAGGGCAATCTTGTGGAATTGAGCCTTTAACCCACGGGATTTGATACTATCTCCTGGTAGATAGTGTCAGAATTGAGTTGAATTGTAGTACACCCAGCTGGTGTCTGGAGAATTGTTGGGTGTGTGGAAAACCTTACACACACACACACACACACACACACACACACACACACACGTTGAAAAAGTGATTAGAATCATTATAAGTAGTAATGACAAGTTAGATCATGCTGAGTTAAGCAATCCCATAACCAACAGCAAAGGTTTCTTTCTTGCTCAATCTACATGGACTCTGCATATCCTTTGCATCTGAACACCAGGCCAACAAAGTAGCTCCAATATCAAATGGTTGCTGCCAGAGCGCCAGAGCAGACCAAGACCCTCCGAACTTGAGCACCAAATAAATTCTCAGCTCCAGAGTGACACACAGCATTTCCCTTTACAATACATTGTCCAGAACTAGTCACAAGGCCCTTATGTGCACAAGGGGCCAGGAAGGGCAATCCTACCATGTGTTTAGGAGGCAGAGAGCTAGAAATAATCAGAAAGTGGGACCAATGACTACTCTAGAATGTAACCTTAGAGGTAATATTTACATACTAATCTCCTAGAGGAATCTGAAGTTTTGAATCACTGGAAGTCCTACCCTGGTGCCTAGGAGAATTCCTATGTGTCAAATAAATGAATTTTAATAGACTAAGATCTTAGGCTCTATCTTTAAGAATCATTTGTGTTTATCACTTTATTATCATGTCCATGGATAAGAAGCCCAGAATAAAACAGAATGAAGCCAGATGGTGATGGATTGACTTCAGCCAGTATCACAAAAAAAAAAATTCCAAGTTCTTTAACCACCCTGCAAATGTATTATCCAGTTAGCGTTTCTGCATACAATGGACAGCACATTTGAATTGCCTTGCTTTTAGAATAAATCCACGAAAAAACTCATTAGGAAAAAGAAAAAAGGTACTACCTTGGTAGGCATCATTACTTTGTTATTTCACACTTCCTATGACCCAGAGTTTATATTTTGTAGAATGGTAAAGAAGATGTGAAACCTCACATTCTGAATTGGTCTCAAAGATGAGAAAATAGGGAAAACTGTCTGTCTTCTGCATTTAACCCACAAGGACCCAGATATTTGTTGTTTCATTTAGTATTGCAAGAGTAAAAGTTGAAGGGTAACCATGAAAGTGATTCAATCAATATGATTAATATGGAGATTCATACTACCTCAAACTTTTAAAATCCATATTGTAATCGTACTTTAGCTGGACTAATTTTCTTCATTGATTAACTGTAGATTAATTGCCCCTTCTTTTTCATTTTGCATGGTCTTAAAAGTATGATTCCAGTTAAAGAGCAAATTCCTTTTCCCTGTAAGGAAATGGCCCAGGCTAGGAGAAAGTACAGGAATAGTTGTCTCCAGTGCTTTCTCTTTAGAGCTCCCTATCTTTTATCTGGTCTGTTGCTCTTCTTGTCCTCTTTTTCCTTGAGTTCTGATGGGGCCCCAAGGATTCCAGTTGGCTTCAGAGAAAGGTGATTTCTGACTAAGAGTACTGAGCTCTAGACACTCTCTATTCGTCTACAATTCAACATGCAAAGACAGAAGCCCAGGTTAACAATGGAACAGTTCATGAGCCTACACAGATTTCTAGATTTAAACAATCCTGGGTCAAATCATGACATCCCAGGGCCTGGGATCCTCAGTCCCTTTTAGAACCTGTCTTATATCCTTCTCTTCCTACCCACTTTCTTTCCCCCACTCACTTTAACCTTTCTCCTTGTAAAAATATTTTGTTACAATTGATACATGCACATAATATATGCGATGTAAATATATAATTAAGCTAAATAATGAAATAAATATTCATGAACCCAACAGCATAATTAACAGTAGAATGTTATCCATCTCACTATACTACCTGTGGGTTGCTCCCCCCACAATCCCATTTTCTGTCGTTCACCACCAACATGTATTTTGTATTTATTGTTTTATTGCTTTTATTTATAGTTTCATGACATACATAAATATTCCTAAATCAATCGTTTTCCAACTGCAGGTTATGACTATGAAATCACTACCAGAATTTGGTTTTCTTGATATATAATACAATGGAATGGAAATTACCACAGTACACTGGACATGGTAAGGGTAAGTAATATGTGTGCATGTCTGAGTTTGTTTGTGTGTGTAATTATTTCCTACAGTGGTCCATGGATCATTTGAGTTTGTTTTGAGCTTTATAAAAATTGAAAAGTGCTGTATGTATATATTCTTTGGTGACTTGTTCTTTATGGTCTAGGTTTCATTTATATTGATTTATTTTTACTGCCAAATAATATTCTATTGCGAGACTATAATGCAATCTATTTATATGGTCTTCTGTCACTCGTCATTTGGGTTGTTGCCAATATTTCATTATAACAAAAAGCGCTGTTGTGAATATTCTTGTGATCTCCTGATGCACTTGTATAATTGTTTCTGTAGAGAATATATCTAGATGTGGAGTTGTTAGATCTTAGGGTATATGTATGATATTACATATGATAGTCAAAAATATCTTCTAAAATGATATCTTCCTTTGTGTACCTTTTCCTCTTCTACTCCTATAGGCACCCAGAAAATACCATCATGGTCCAGAATTCACAGCCTACACTTGTACTCTGAAGCTACACTAACCCTAAAATGTTTTTCCTAATGCCCTATGTGCCACACAGGAAAGGCATTTTCCTACGGAGCTGTGAAAGACTTTCTTTGAAATGGATCCTTTTGGCATTCTGATAGAGGCCTGAGCAGCCCTGGGCCCCTGAAAAGTTCCTCCCTTATTCATGATCCGTTTGACTCTCAGGAAGAGAGTCACTAGCGGCCACTAAGTCAAGCCCTGTCCCCAAATTTAGCTTGATTTCCCTGGTATTTGTCAAGAACTGCAAAGGGTCTGAGATTTCACCTGACTTGCAAAATAATACAATACCCCGCCATAATTTCATGGATGCTGGCAGAAGACATGGGAATTCTGGGTCATAAACAAAGATGTTTATTACTCACAAAATAGCAGTAGCCCGAGTATCCGCATTTTCTTGCACAGGTCCCCAAGCCCCAATTCCTGCAGGGCAATGTGAAGAGGGCCAGGTAACAACTGCACAGGCAGTGGGCTGTATTACAGAAAAGGAATAATCAGGCTAGGGAACCCGAAACTCTTATACTGAATATAATATAGAGTCACTGTCCATTGCTCCAGAGTGATATACTATTATCTATTATGTTCCAAGGCTGAAAGTAACGCTACCCTTTGCTCTAGAGAGAGACACTATTTCTATTTTCCAAGGATGTTTGCTGTACAAACATCCCTAAACAGAGAGTACAGAAAAAAGCAATCCGTTCCTCTGATCATAAGACATGCAGACACATGGGAGATCCATGGAGGATTATCTCTCAATAGTATTCTATAGGAGAATTCAGATCGAAATGTCCTTGGAGAAAGACATCAACTTACCTGCATTAAATTACTGTCTTCCAATTTCGAGAAGGACATTTCCATTTCATTGTTTTTTCCCCCTAAATCCTCTCTATATTAGGATAATCTAGATTATGTTGCAATAACAAACACCTCCCTAAATTTCAAAGGTTTGATATAAGGCATTTTATTTCTCACATTAGTCTGCACAAGGCTCTGTCCCATACCATCACCCAAACAGATAGAACACTACCTTCATATAGATGCAACATGTACAGCATCAGCTCTTCAATTGTCCTGACGTTGGAAGAGAGAAAGACTCATGCATAGGCTTTTCACTGCCTTATTCTGGAAGTGACACGTGTCAATTTTTATTAGTCCAGACTGTTGCCACGGCCATATCCAATAGCAAGGGTGCTGGGAAATGTGGGGAAATTAATGCAATACTGAGTGAACACTCCTCTCTCAGCCATATTCTATTTGAACCTCCAAACATTTTCCTATTTTCTGTCTTATGGGCAATTCTAATCCACTTCTTACCTTAGAATACCAGACCTGCTTTGTCCAAATAGAAAACTTTTTGATGATATAGTCAGTCCTCCAGAACATGAAATCACAATCCTAACCCAGTGCATTTTTATTAAATGGGCTTAATGTTTGCCATTCTTCACCAATTCTTTACAAAAAAAAAAAAAATACTTTCCATCAAAGGGAAAGGAAGTTTACCCCCTCAGAATCTGAGTTTCTTCTTGGTTTCATCTCTTACTGTGTGCCAGCTATGAAGCTAGGCTTCAGGAATAACGAGATTAAAAAACAGAAGTGAAAACCGGGACTCAGAATCCACGGTAACAGTGAGAGAGACCCCTGTAAGCCGATACCGTCAAACAGCAGTGTGGGCTAGTTGCTTTAACTGAGGTGTGCGCGGGGTCCTGCGGGAGCTCCAAGAAGAAGGTGTTATAGTTCAGATCAGGGAGTTTTGAGAAGATCTTCTGATTTCCCAGGAAACAACTAAAGTGAATGTTGAAGGACAAGTACTAACCAGTTATGCTTATGAAAAAAAGAGTCAAGGTGGTTGGAAATTCAGTCTAGAGGTAGAGAATAATTGGCCCAAGGGCAGAGGCATGAGAGAACATGGCTGTTTTTAAAATGCAAGTACTTTGGTATCACAGGGAGCAGGTGAGTATTAGGTGAGTTTTAGAAGGTTATAAGAGATGCAAATGGACAGGAGAGGCTGAACATATTCTGCATGAAAACAATGGGGAATTATTGAAGGGTTTTAATCATGATGGGAATTTTGTATGAGAAAGATCACTCTGACAGTAAGCTGAGGGATTAGAAGTAAGTGAGACTGAGTCAGCAGAGGTGATAGGAGGATTTTACACTATCCCAGACATTAGTGGCAGTGTGGATAGAGAGGACAGTGTGGATATCTATGATGTTAAATACACACAATATCAGAACATGGTAATTAAATGGAAGTTGGCGATGTGAAAGAGAGAAGACTTAAGTGTAACTCCAAATTTCCAAGACTAGAAGAAGAAATACAAATTCTTGTTTGAAAATAGAGTTTTCTCTTTGATCGGCGTCTATAGAACATCTCGGCATATAGTGTTGTGTGGAGCTCAGCTGTGACTGTGGATGCTGACATCACCCTGGGCCAGGAAGACCAAGAGAGAAGAGACAGTGGCGATCAGGGACATGACAGCATCCTACCTGAGGAAAACTTCAGTAAAACTGTGTAAACCAATAGTATATATAAGTTTCTTGTGCACTTACGAGTAAAACAATATAAAATTTTTTAAAAGAATCACCAAAATACTTTTGAGATGTTTTGCCTTGCCAACTTTCACCCCCTAAGTGCAGTCAGCATGAACACCATGATGAAGAAAATCAGTAATTTAAAGGAAGTAGCAAATTGAAAGCACTGTTAGTCACCGGCAAACACTAAATATAGTTTATACTTCCAAAGCTCTTGTCTTCTCTGGTGCACTGCTGGCATAATCATGATAAACCTCACAAAAGTCCCAGGAGGTAGGAAGCAAGCGTGGCAGTACTCTGTAGCATTCTTGTAAATAAGAACAGATGCTCATCCATCCACAAAACCATTCCGTGCCAGACTGCCTTAGGTCAGAGGGTGGTTGAACAAAGGAAATCCCAGTCTTCTACCTGTCCTGGCTCAAAGACATTGGCATTAGATGTAACTGCTGTTGAAACAACTGGAGTCAGGAAAGCTTGTACAGAGTAACACCTTGGGATATTCGAACCCTGCCAAGGAGCTCAAAGCACATCTGACTCATTGATTCACTAACACCAGGAAGTCCTTGTGGGATAGGAAATGGTTTTGTATACAATTTTAAAAGATCTGAAGCCTTAAAGTCAGCAAGTTAGTGGCCAAGCCTAAATCCCAGTTAAGTCCTTTTTTTTTACTAAACCCAAATACTTGGCACTATCAGAGAAGTACCTAGAGGGATCTTGGAAGGTGCATGCTTTAGAAACTCCCCCAATGATCTCCATCGCATCACCAATTTGCCTGGTACAAAGCCATTTGAGTCACCATCTCAAAGCTCTCAGAGAGATGACCCCGTCGGCACTCTAGTCCCCTTTCTTCTATCCTTTCCTGAACTGCTGCTGCTCCTTTTAACCTGGTTCCAAGTCAGAGACCCTGCTGTTTTTACTGGAGGCAGAAAATGAGTAAGGAAGCCTGACAATTCCCATCAACAAGTACCCGGGGACGTTCACTTGTGGCTTTGGCGTCGCACCTCCTGACATCCTGGGCTTCCACTTATCTACAGTGAGGATTCTGATCACACTGTCCTGCCTCCGAGGTGTAATCTGTGGTTATTTAAGGACTAATCTACAAGCATTTAAGTTCAATGGCCTCACAGAGTTTACAGCTTTTGATAGAATAGAACATTCTCAAAAATATGCCTTTCAAAAAGAAAGAAAGAAAGAAAGAAAGAAAGATCACTTCTTTAAAAACAGGAGAGTGGAAATTACATCAGTCATTATCCATTTCTACCCAGGGCTGAACTGTTCTCGCAAGAATCTTTTTCCATGGTGCTTTTACATATTGTATTATGCGATATCAAATCCTGTTTTAATGCAACATATCGATTCTCTTTTAGGCTAGGGTATTATTGTCTTAAAGAGATCCAAAGTAAATGACGAAACATAGTTTATGCATTGCAGTCACCATCAATTTGGCATTCTCTTCTGATTGGCATGTTTAACGGCAGGCACCTTGCACTCGTGGCTACGAAAGCAAAGTAACAGACATCCCAAAGCCTTTTGCGGTTCCCACCCCATACCTTTCCACAAAAAGCTAACTTACATTAATTTGAGAGATACCACAGGCTTAGTTCCTTCAGGATAGATTTATTTCACCTCTATAGGTAGAGCTGAGAAAGCAAAGAGGAGAAAGTGAAAACACCCTCTCTTTCCTCGATGAGCTTTTGTGGCAATGACGAGGCTTAGGCCGATGTTCAGCCTTCAACCTTCAACAGGCTTTCAGTCAAAGCACACCTGCTCTGTGGTTTTAGAAAGCACCGTGGTCAGAATAGAATTTCCTTACTGGCAGCAACATGTAAAATGCAGCCAGTGTTTGTATCACAGAAAATTGCTGACTGGAAAAGATCTGGGAGGGCAGAAGAGATCAGAAGCCCTGTTCACTGACTTACTTGGAAAGAGCGGTCTGAACGGGCCCTTTCGTGAATGGCAGGGTCTCCTGTCCTCTGAAGGATACAGAATCCAAAGGGAGCAGCTCCCTGTGTAAATGGCTGAGATGGGTCCTCAGGAGCAGCTGTGTCATTCAGCTGGGTAAGAGTTTTCTTCATGCAGTCACTCCTGGGCCACCAGCATTTATTGGATATGCCAGAAAGCACAGTAAAGGAGAAGGAAGTAGAATCAATAGCATAGAGGTTATAAAAGTTGAAAATCAGAAGACATCACCACATAAAAGACAAAGAGGATGTTGGAAAGAGGCATTTTATTTAGGGCAGCTGTGTGTATCTTTTTGACTCATTTGAAACTACCCTGAGAAGTTGGAATCCCAGGAAGGGAAACTTCCTTAGGGTGTGCACGTCCCTTCCAAGGATGATTCTTGGAAGATCATCTAACTCAGCTTCTTGGTTTATGTTGAGAAACATAGGTTTTGATCAGTTGTGATTTGGCCAAACTCACTCAGTGGGTCCTCTGCAGAGCTGGGGCCAAGCCCCAAGCTGACCTTGCAGCGAAACTTCCCTTTCATACTGACATTTTGGTTTCAGCCCTGTGCTGTTTGGCTGAAGGCCAATCTCTGTTTTTCAAAAAGTGCAGCCCATTTTAGGTGTTTTGAGGTAAACATAATCAGAAAATCAGAATGGGGAAGTGAAGGAGATAAAGGATATTTCCAGAAGGATTGTTCCTAAATTAGCAGGGGATTTAAGAGTATGGGGCAGGGAGGGTGGACCATTTCTAAGAAAGAGGTGTGCCCTTTGGTTGGGAGAGTGGGGTCTGTGACAGAGTGAGGAGAACAGTAAAGAATAAGTTAGCAAGAATAAGTAAGCACAGACCAACACAGCAAATGAGGCTTTCCTGCTACAAGATGGGTGTGTTGTTCAGTGGGCATTTGGGATGAGAACTCTGAGGAAGAAGGAGAATGGGATAATTTCTTGAAGTCAGCATTCTGGAGAAGCCTGGCTAGCTTTAGAAAAGGACTATCTAATTTTAAATGTATGTTTTGTTATTATTCAGGCATGGTAAGGCCTACAGATCAGGGGATCAGGGTGGCTTTGAAAAGACATTTTGATCAAGAAAGGGCACATGCACCCAAATGTTTACAGCAGCAATGTCCACAATAGCCAAACTATGGAAAAAAACTAGATGTCCATCAATACATGAATGGATAAAGAAGATGTAATATATATATATATATATACAAAACCCCCAGAAATCTTGCCATTTGCAATGACGTGGATGGAACTAGAGGGTATTATGCTAAGAGAAATAAGTCAATCAGAGAAAGATAATTACCATATGATCTCACTAATATGTGGAATTTGAGAGGCAGGGTGGGGGGTCGTGGTGGGGAGGGAAGGAAAAAATGAAGCAAGATGGGTTCAGGAGGGAGACAAACCATAAGAGACCCTTAATCTCACGAAACAAACTGAGGGTTACTGGGGGGTGGGAGGGTAGGGATAGGGTGGCTGGGTGATGGACATGGGGGAGGGTTTGTGCTATGGTGAGTGCTGTGAAAGGTGTAAGCCTGGTGATTCACAGACCTGTACCCCTGAAACAAATAATACATTATATGTTAATTTAAAAAAAGACAGTTTTTTTACTTCCAGTTCCTATGAGGAAGGCAGGCTGGACTGTGGACAGTCACACCAGAATGTACCACATTCCCTCAGCAGACAGAGTAAGCAAGGGGAAAGCGTGGGCGTGAGCCTTTATTGTGGTTTCTGAAGGAAGAAATTGGCAAGGCAGGGTAAGCATGTTGAGGATTGGGTAGTTTGATGAATTTTAGTGGGCTCTGGGGTATAGGGTTTTTCTGGTTGTCTGATCCATGGCCCTGGGGTGCCTGGAGTGGGGAATAGTGGCCTGGAGTGTAAAAGCCTGGTTAAGAGGTAGGGATAAAAGGCCCTCTAGTCGGTGAGTTGTTCATTAGCTCTAGGAATTGGCTACAGGGTTAGCTAAGGCCCAGATGGCAAAGCATCAGAAATCCAGAAAAAAAAAAATATCTAAGGATGATGTCCCTAAATTTAAAGAAGGAAAGAGATTGCCGGTGACCTACCAATAAGTGGTGTCCCTGTGGAAAGAAAGTGCTTGATCTAACTGGACATACTTTGAGGGGTGATAGTATCTGAGAGTGGGAAAGCAATCCTGAGAATGAAAGAGGTTGTCCCAGGTGGGATAGGAATCATCCGTAGGAGAATGTCCCCCAAAAGACATGCAAGGATATTCTGCTGAGTGTTGTGAGTGCAGAGGGAAATTCCGCCCATGGTGGGACATGACCACCTATACATGCAACTGTAGCTCAGACAGTAAGTGGCCACCCTCTACAAGCAGCACGGCTGAGTGGTGGCTTAGGACATTTAGGAGGATCACCACTGTTCCTTTTTCCGTTTTGGTGTTACAGCCAGAGCAGCAGAGCCGGCAAAGGCCACCTTGCTGCTTGGGGAAGTGCACATGTGCTCGAGCCACCCAACAGGGCTGCTTACAACTCAGTCTATACTGTTGGGCTTACAGCAATATTCTCTGGGCCCTGTTCAAGGAATTTTACTTGTACAGTGTTGAGCTGTTAAGGAAAATGGACTTTTCTATTTATCATTTGAGAAAATCGTAAGAAGAAGCTCAAGGGGAGGGAGTATATGAAAATAAATAAGGCTTAACAACAACAACAAAAATTCTGTCTGCTCCTCCCCTCCAACAGGCACACTCCCTGGGAGAGTTTGTGGCAAGGGGATCCCTCCAGATGCATATCGCGGAGGACACTTGAATGTTGTGGTTGGAAAAGTAGCTTTCAACCACCTGGTGAATGAGAAGTGGCAGTCAAGGAAACACAACCACGAGTCTACTCCCAAATCAGGAAAACTGTCGACTTCTCATTTATTATTGTAGTGGCTTGGGGAAAGTAGAACTACAATGTGATTTGCAGTCAGATTTCCGCTGTACTTCCAGAAGTTACAATGGCGTAAGGGAGGGCAACGTTTGATCTGGGTAGGCAGGGTTTAAGGCTGAATTGAGGGGAGGCAGGCAGGGGTAGGCAGAGAGCCTGGGGACGGAGTGATGGACTTTGAGTCCTGGTGCACCCAGCTCAGTTCCCACACCTGGAACACCCCCCTCCTCCACTAGAAAAATCATCCCGGGGACTGTAACTATACAGATAATGCAGCCACTGGATACTAAGAACCACTAGGTGGCATTTGTGATTTATTGCTTTCGAAGCTGAGATTTTTAAAATGTCTCTGCTGATCCTTTGCTTAGACTGAACAAGACATTTAACATTCCAAAGCATTTCATTCAAGAAATGCATAGTTCATTCTCTTTATCACACTCAGAAGAGATGGGGGCAGGGTGACTGGTTTGAGAAGCTGAATTTCAGATCATCTACATTCTTCTGCAGGTCCTCCCTGACCCCACACCATCAGCTTACATAAGTAATTACTTGTCTACAATTAAGCTGTAAATAATGCAATCACTCCATTCTTGTCCCGTCACTCCAGTCCCAACCACAACAAATAGTGCTAATCACATACTTATTCAAGTGTGTAATTATTCACAGTTAAACTTCTGTCACTTTCACCCTGTTTGGAAACAGCAGAACACAACCTGTAATTAGCAAATGTGGCTCCAGGCACTTTTGCTTGGGAGTACGCCAGGGATTCAGCACCTAGGCGCTCCTTTGATCTGGAAGCTGGCAAGGAGCCTCACCCTGGGGCCAGAGTGCTATCAGCACTCTGCAAGTCACCGAGATCAATGAACATGTCAAAGGCATCTATCCCAAATCACATATTACTTCCCTTTCTCACTGTGGTTTCTCCCTTTAGTATATATTTCATAGACTCTCCTTTTCTTTTTGAACCCTTTGACTTCAGCTTAAAGGGTTACCAAAAAGGTCTGCAAGTCCCCGTGTTTTCAACTCAGGTTAAAAATGAAAGTTCCGGAAGTCCTGCTTGATGGTCCCTGTTCTTTCTTAACTTGGCGGTTTCCTTGAACACAAGTACAATGGAGAAGGGGTGACCTTTGCTGCCTCGCCTGGACCACAAGGAAGAGGAAACCAAAGACTTTTGTCCAGTCCCTGCAGGGACCAGTTTTCTCCAAACCCCAACAAAACCATCCAGCCTACGGGTATCTGGGTGCAAGGGAGACCAGATGTTTCAGGCAAATCCATTGTGTTTTGTCAGAGCAACAACTCCACGGCATAAGACCCTTCCCAGGGAGGGCTAATAGTGTCCTGCTAGGTAGAAAAGAGGACTTGGTAGCCAGCTTCTTTCTCGATAAGAAATTTAATAGGAGCCACGTCTTGAGATATCAGGTTGAGCTTTGCATAAAAGTATATTGGGCCCACGGAAAGGAATAGTGAGGCATAAAGGTTCAGTATGTACATCCATGAATTAGACTTTTATTTGCATGTTATATTAAGAGTGATCATTTGCTTGTTTGAGGAAAGGTTATTTTACCTCCATTAAGACTCCAGCGCCAATTACCTAATGAAAACAAGTTTGCATATCTAGCCTGGGGACATCTTCCTTTCCTGACATTCCCAATTAGGACAGAGACTTTTCCCTTCAACCAAACGTGAATACTCTTCACAGTAGAAAGGTAAACAGAATTGCAGTTCAGTTCCTTGTATGTAAACACTAGTCAGCCTTTGGTTGAAACCATGACAAAGCCAATTTCATTTTTATTTATTTATTTATTTTTAAAGGTTTTATTTATTTATTTATTTATTTATTTGAGAGAGAGACTGCACGAGCGGGGGAAGGGGAGGAGGGAGAAGGCGTGGGAGAGGGAGAAGCAGACTCCCGACTGAGCAGGGAGCCTGACGTGGGGCTCGATCTCAGAACCCTGGGATGATGACCTGACCTGAAGGCAGATGCTTTACCCACTGAGCCACCCAGGCACCTCAAAAAAACTGAGGCGCCTCAGTTTTAAAAATACTATTTAGAGGTCTCGAAGGGAAGAACACCCATGTGGGCCTCTCTATCAGAGAACATTGTCCTCACAATGGCTCCCAAGAGTAGAAGATGAGGTCTGAACAATGTAGGGGTGATGCCTGGCCAGCTAACTTAACCAAATGAGCCAAATTAACCCTGGCAAAGAGTGTGGTGACAGATGTGTGAGCCAGATTGCCATGATGTTTTATTTTATAATTTTTAAAAGATGAAATACTATGGCTGCTTCTGTGTGTGCAAAGTGGAACGCTACTGAGTAGTTATCTGATGATTTTGATTAATCCAGACTGACAAGCAATCTGGAGGATTCGTTTAAACACAAGCCAAAAAGACTCCTATTTTCTCCAATGGCAGTGGTCTTTAGCAGAGCCTCACTGGAAATAATATTGAGGATTTTAGAAGCTCCTCTTAATTTAGCCCACATAGACACAAACAAGACTCTCATTGTTATTTTCAACTAAGTTTTTTACAAGATTTTATTTATTTATTTGACACAGAGAGAGAGAGATTACAAGTAGGCAGAGAGGCAGGCAGAGAAACAGGGGGAAGCAGGCTCCCTGCTGAGCAGGGAGCCCGATGCGGGGCTCGATCCCAGGACCCTGAGATCATGACCTGAGCCAAAGGCAGAGGCTTTAGCCCATTGAGCCACCCAGGCGCCCCTCAACTAATTTTTAATAGATATTAACATACAGTCCACTAACATAGTAATAGTATGACAAAAAAACACCAGCACTGTGAATTTGGAAAATGAGTGCAAGATGCCTCACCTGCACTTCCCTGTTCTGCTTCCTAGAAGGACTAAAAAATGTTTTACCAACTCATTTCCAACCTGACTTCAAGGCACAGTTCAGGCATTTAATTAAGATACTGCTTTCTGCTTTTATACAGGCATGTATGTTTAACTCAGCAGAGAAGCAGAGGACAAAAATAGGCATGTTCAGCCCTCAACCATAACACATTGCTAGTCAATCCACTTTCTTCCATTCCCACAGCCACTGTCTTAGCCCAGGCCACTGTTATCTCCCAGCCAGTCTCTCCAACTGGTCTCTCCATCTGGACTCTAGCACTCTGTCTAGTGCTTACTCACCATAACAGAGACAATGATTTTAGAACATAAACCTGATCACATCATACTCTGATTTAAAAATCTCCAGTGCTTCCCACTGCATTAGAGTAAGACTCCTTTCAATGAGCTATGATCCCCGCCGATCCTATTCCTGTCTGATTCTCCATCTTCCTTTTGTATTCTACTCCCTTGTCAGTCTCACTAGTCTTTCAGCTGTTTGAGGATGGCCGGTGTCATGCACACCTCATACCTTCCACTGGATTGCTCTTCTCCTAGCTCTCCAAAGAGCCTCTGTGACCACCCTCTGTAAGATGGATTGTCCCGTTGGCCTTGTCAGTCTCAGCCCTGTGGTTGATTCTTTTCATGACAGATCACCATTTGTAGTAGTCTATTTATCTGCTCCTTAAATATTGGTACCTACTAGAATGTGAGTTCCATGGGCAGAGTCTACAACTATCCCATTCACTACTGGATCTCCAGTGTCTAGCCTAGTGCCCGCAGTAGAGCTGAGCATCCTCCCCCACCCCAAAATTCTTTGTCAAATAAATGATAAATAGAATTTAATCAACATAAAGACCAAAGCACATAATGTAGAAACTGCCTTTTGAGAGTTCTTTGAGTAACTGCAAGTGAACTGAAGCAGTAACACTTTTCTCCCTACATTTTATTTGAAAAATTTCAAACATACACATGAAGGAATTTTATAGTGATCTGCCTCCTGATTCTACCATTCGCACTTCGTTATGCTTACTTTATCACATAGGTATTGTTTTAGCCATTGTTCTAGCTATACTTATAACCACCAGATTTTTGTCACCTTTCAAAGCAAATTGCAGATAGCAATTCACTTCCTCCAAATATTTCAGCATGTTTATTATTAACTAAAATTCTGTATTTGTTTAAAGTTTTTCTTTGGGTGTAAAGTTCATTGCTCATGAAATATATAATTTTAAGAGACGTTCATGAATTTTTAATAAATGTACACATTACCCAAATTGCTATCCAGATAAAAATAGTATCCATGCCTCTTATAGTTAATTCCCAGCTCCAATAACTATTATAGTATTTTCTTTTTTTTTAAAGATTTTATTTATTTATTCGAGAGAGGGTGAGAGAGAGCATGAGAGAGGAGAAGGTCAGAGGGAGAAGCAGACTCCCCGTGGAGCTGAGAGCCCGATGAGGGACTTGATCCCGGGACTCCAGAATCATGACCTGAGCCAAAGAAAGTTGCTTAACCAACTGAGCCACCCAGGAGCCCCCCCTTTTTTTTTTAAGATTTTACTTATTTATTTGAGAGAAAGAGCGAGTGAGAGCGAGCACGAGAGGGTGGTGAGGGGTGGGGGGCAGAAGGACAGGGAGAGGAAGAAGCAGGCTCCCCACTGAGCAGGGAGTCCTACAAGGGACTCAATCCCAGGACCCTGGGATCATGATCTGAGCCGAAGGCAGAGGCTTTAACCCACTGAGCCACCCAGGCGCCCCTTTGTGTATGGTTTAAGGTAAGGATGGGGGTTCATGTTTTTTTTTGTTGGTTTTTCCATATGGATATCCAATTGTTCCAGCAACATTTATTAAAAGACTTTCATTTTCCCATTGTCTTGCTTTGACGTCTTTGTCAAGAGTCAAATGACCATGTATGGGTTAATTCGTGGGTGCTCTATTCTGTGCTATTGATCTACATGTTGATGCCAGTACTATTCACGATTACTGTAGCTTTACAGTAGATCTTGAAATCAGACAATTTGAGTCTCACTTTGCTCTTTTTTTTCCCCTTGAGACTGCTTTGATTATTCTAGGTCATTTGGAATGCCATATCAATTTTAGAGTCAGTTGATCAATTTCCACAAAAATTCTGCAGGGATTTTGATTGGAATTACATTGAGTTGTGGATAACACTTCTTGATGTATTTGTAAGATCCCTGAAAGACATCCCCTTGACCAACCCTCTCTCATGTATTGGAAGGTGGGTCCAGTCAGTTCTCCATGAGAATTTATTTGTTTGGTTTAAGATGTTGTGTCATTGAATTTCCTTTGCTCTACATAATAGCCAGTATTTTTAAGTGCACTTAAGAGTATTATATTCATAATCTTATTAGGTCCACACATACCAAAAATCCCCCTAAGTGAGAAATTATTTTCTCCAAATTACATGGGAGATGCTTGAGGCTCAAGGAATTTCAATAATATGTCCAAGATCAGACAGCTAGTAAAGGAGGCTTTGAATTCAGATGCTTCTTACTCTGAAGCCTAAATGTTCCAGCAAACTAGTTTTTACTCTCCATTCTTACCCATTATCATATGACTGTGCTGGGATCCAAATACTAAATGATAATAAGGTGAGACAAGGTCATTTGGTGATAGTGCAAAAAGCAGAGGTCTCACAGGACAGAGCCCCTGTGGCTTCGTCTTGGGATATCCAGGGTCGGAGGATACCATGGAAGCTGGGATCCTGGAGTGAGCAGGACCTTGAGGAGACTGAAGGCAGACAGCCTCTCTCCCAGATTGGCCAACGGAGGCCCAGAGTCGAGGTGACCATCTAAAAACAGCCTGTTGTAATGCCTTTAGCTGCCTGGGAATATTTATATCTTGAGAAACTCACATGTGATACACTTGGCAATAGCTGCAGGGCACCGGTTCCTCCTCCTCCCCTCAGATGCTCTCAGGGCAGCAGAGAGAACATAGAGATTCACAAATGAGCTTTCTTTGTAGGGCACTGGCTGCTTTGAAATTCTTCATTAAATCTTTTTCACAAATAAATTGCCCAATGTCCATGGGGAATATTTCCATCTTTTAATCATATGCAGTTTGAATTGACTCTAGAGTTGCAATGTGCAGGGGCTGGTAGGGAGGGCCTTGGCAAGGGGCGGGGGAGTGCAGACCTTCAGAAGCCCTGCCCTGGTGATTTCTTTTGAATGTAAGTAACAAAAGGAGGGCCTCAAAGGGAGCAACTGGGGTGAGCTTATATTTCGAGATGTGTTTAGTACCTGTGGCAACTACGGATTTCTGAAACTGAAAGTTTATTATGCACCTTATCTATTGGTTTAGTATTGGGTCCAGAAGTGAAATCGTGGGTTTTGATTTGCCTCTCAGAGGCTGGTGAGCCATTCTAGATTAATAGTTTAAATAAAATGTCAAGTATCTGATTGCCATGGAAACATTAATGCAAAGTGGACCCTGTAGCACTTCGTGCTGGAGAATTACAATGATATGAATTACCTCAGTCTCGAGACACCTTCTGAAATGGCCAGAGCTGCATCCCTGAAAAATGAGTCATTCATGCACAAAGAAGAAATAGTGTGAAATGCTCCCACTCAGTCATGTCACCATGCACATGGTTATGAGTTGGACAAATGTCAGTTTCTTTCAAGGGACAGAAACGGGTAATAGAGGCAGAACTTACTGTCGTGTGGTCATTGCTTATAGTGGAGGCACATATGAGGACAGGATGCCAGCTCCAGGGGTCTTCAATCCTAGATAGGGGGAGTGTCTCAAGGTGCCAGGCCCCTGCAGTCAAGCTCAGGAACGTGCAGCAGGCACTTTGGGGTCTGCTCCAGGTCCTCACCATGGAACACATGTTCTGACTACCTCCCCCTGCCCGATTATCAGAGCACTGCTGATTATGTTATGCAAATGATGGGAGATGGATTTCACATTTCCCCCAGCCAGGCTTCACACAGCTTTGCATTTATTATCCCTCTTTAAAAATACAGAGTCCTCAGAGAAGGGGGACCGCTCATTTTTATTTGTTCACCAGCAGAGTTGGCACAGACCTGTCAAGCAATCATCCTAGGCTGTGATCTGCAAAGCTGCCCTTTGTTGTTCCATTCCCCCACCCCCTAGATTGTTTACAAGACACACACAGACATCTGCACGCCTCAAAACAAGTTATTTCCTGATTCGGCAAAACTTGTCAGCCTGGGTGATGAAAATGTTACAGCATTTGCTGACAAGCCATCAGATAAACCTGGAGTTACGTCCCCAGCACCTTGTCCTCATTCACATCTCAGGATGGTAAACACTTAGCAGGTCCTGGTTCTAGATGATTGTGCAATCAACCATCTGCCCCTAAGCACTTCTCATACTGCTTTCCACTCATAGGTGCTGCTCCGTCACCAGGAAAAGTGACTGCATTTTCCTCCTTTTGGAAACAGAAGATGAAGCTTGTTTTTGCTATTTTCCTAATAAGATCTAAAAACCAATGTTGGGTCTCTTGATTTCTAGATGAAAGTCTAGCCTCCCCAGTGGAAATATTTCTGAACCATATATCCACGGTAAGATGTTTTCCTCTATTCCTACTGTAGCTGCAAAACCCAAGACCACATAGTATAGCTTTCCATTAACCTCTCCTCCCTCCCACACTCTCCCTCATTCTGCCTTCAGCTCCCACCCCAGGGAGGAACTAATATAATCTGTGTAAAATGAGCAACTGGAAATTAATGGGGCAGAGATCAGCTGACATATCCAATTCCTCCAGAAGAATTTGTATGATGATTTCCCCTGATTTACAAGATACAGCTCAGCAATAGTATGAGCTCATCAAAGTGGGGAAAAATAGCCTCTTGTCACAAGTTGGTAAGAGCTCCACAGATCTTCGTTGAGTGGGAATAAAGCTCTGTGACTCTAGAAAGGTTTATTAAATCAGAGATTTATAATCCAGCTTTGCAAATAGCTACTTGCCACCTACCTCTGGTGAATCATGACTCATTCCAGACATGTGGTACAGAATATTGATAGGTGGAGGTATACGTGTGCACACACGTCATAGATGTACACGTATGTGTGTGTGTGTGTGTTTTAACAATCATTGCTGTCAACTGCATTACCAATAAATGTGCAAAGCACTAGGACTTGTAGATTAGTCTAAATTGATAGCCGATGATAACAGCAGCTAATATTGGTTGAACCCCTCATGAGCCAGGAGATTTATAGATATCTCATTGTTATATAAACCCTGCAAAACTGATGTTTTCTCCATTTTTCAGACAGGAAAACCAGGACAGAGACTCTGAGTTTAACTGACTGTTCAGGATATAATGGGATACAGTCAGGATTCAAATACAGGTCTGTGCTGACTCACAGCCCATGCTGTACACATCAATAAGGAGCCTTGCTTTCAGTGGCAGCAAACCCAATGCAAAATGGTTCAAACAATAAAGAGGATTTATTATCTCATATACTGAAAAAGCCAGAGGTTGGCTTCAGTGGAAGCTTGCTCCTGCAGTTTAAATGATATCACCAAGAGCATAATTTCTTGCAGTCTATCCACCCTTATCTTTCATAAATGGGGGTTCCATTGGGCTCAACAGCTCTCTCTTCCACAAAATACCAGAATGTCTCTCCAGTGGTTTTAGATGGCATGTCTTCAACATGCCAACCAGAAAAGAAAGACTGATTTTTAACTCTCAGAGAAGAGAGATGCTCCTTTTTCCTGAATCCCAAGAAGTATATTCTATTAACTCCTTGAGTATGATAAGATTACATCCCCATCCTTGAGCCAATCCCTTGGGCAAGGGAAGTGGACCAATCAGAGCACACATCTGGAGTTGGGGGTGGGTCAATCTCATCCAAACCACCAGGACAAGAATGAGGAAGACAGATGTTTGTCCCCAAAACTAGTTCAGAAGAACAATAGCAACAAAAAATTTCTTGCTTGTATGTCAATTAAGGAATATGTAATAGGGATAAAGAGGCAAAAGATACACCTATGCAGTGGATTTAAGAGCACACACAAGGCAGGGGTGCCTGGGTGGCTCAGTGGGTTAAGTGTGTGACTTAACCAGGTCCTAGGATGGAGCCCTGTGCATGTCCAGCCCCCCCACCCCCGCTCCAGCCCAGTGCTCAGTGAAATGTCTGCTTGTCCCTCTCCCTCCGTCCCTACCCCCACTCATGTGCTCTGTCTCTCTCAAATATACAAATAAAATCTTTTTTTAAAAAAAGAGCACACACAAGGCAGCATTCAAACAAGGATAGTAAGCAAAAATTATTTGTCAGATAAGAAATAAACAATGGTAGAGCCCCAGAGCAGAAAGTTTGAGCAGTTTTCTTATTCCTGTTTTTGGTTCATTATAGTTTGTTTTTGTAGTAGGAAATAGCTCAGAATTGGAAGAGAAAAGCCAAACTGTAAAAGCAGAGAAATCAATCATTTGGGGGTGGAATGGGGGAGAAGGAACCACGTGCATATTCTTTTGGGTATAACAGTAAGGAGCTTTTTGGTGAGGTTAAGTGATAGATAGCAAAAGACTGAGCAACATAGGCTTTCTGATAATATAAAATATCAAACTGCTGCAGATTTTTAGACTGAAAATTTACAGGGGAAAATGCTTTTGAGAAATCTTCCATTCTGTATGCCATGGGTTAGAAGGGAAAAATGATCAATGTAAGGAGAAAACAAAGGCAAGGAAGTCAAACCAGTGCCCAGGGTGTGAGTACATCATCTCAAAAAACACGCTGAGCATGTACTAGACCATGTGTCAGGCTGTGTACTAGGCACAAAACTAGGAGAGAGGACACAATAATGAATTAGGTGTAGAACCTGTTCTCAAGGAGCTCACAGTCTTAAAATGTGGGTAAATATGTAGATTTCAATTGCCATCCAACCTGGTAGGTAGTATATGGAGATAAGAGAAAAATACCCAAGGGTGCACAAGAGCAAGTGACTCAACCTAGAGAAATTTGAGGCATCCACATTTGGGCTGGTTGTTATAGAGGTGACAATAGCCTAAATTAGCATGGTGGCCTCAGAATGTGAGCAGTAGGTTCTAGTGAAGCTATGTTGCAGGAAAGGCAAGTTGATTTTTTGATGAGGAAGAAGAAGGAGGAGGAGGAGGAAGGAAGGAAGGAAGGGAGGGAGGGAGGGAGGGAGGGAGGGAGGGGGGGAGAGAGAGAAGGAAATAGACTTTTTTTTTTGTGCTTGATTGCACTCATTTGTCCTGTGGTTTAACAGTCCAAACCTTTCCTTTTTCTGTTTTTAAACTTTTCAGTAGACTCGGCCTTAAGATGTCACCAATGGGAGCAGAAAATGGTAAGGAATAAAATAACATTTACAGTTAAAGTTAGCAAGAGAATGTGATTGATTCTGGGTATTGTAATAGAATTTAGTTTGTACCCATTTCATATTTTTCAACCCTCAATCTGCGCCATATGGTAATTCTTTTTTTAATTTTATATTTAATTTCAATTTAGTTCACATATAGTGTATTATTAGCTTTAGGAGTAGAATTTAGTGATTCATCAGTTGCATTTAACACCCAGTGCTCATTACATCACGTGCCCTCCTTAATGCCCTTCACGCAGTCACCCCATCCTCCATCTCCCACCTCTCCAACAACCCTCAGTTTGCTTCCTACTGTTACAGGTCTTTTATGGTTTGTCTCCCTCTCTGTTTTTACTTTATTTTATTTTTGCCATGTGGTAATTCTTGATATAATGTGTGATACCACCTAGAAAAAAGGGTTGCTTTTTTAAAAGCTGAAACATTGATTTGACACTAGGGAGGGAAGGCAGAGATCAATTAATGATATTATTTTTCCACTAATTGATACTCTGCCAAGACACTAATGTATGCATATTAGACAGAAAAGGAGGATGACAAACTATTGCTTTGACCTTGTTAAAATAAAAAACAGTATAGAGAAACAATTTCAGACATTGACAGTTACAACAGAGAATTTTTCTGTTATGATTGAGAAATGTCACTCTGTCAGAAATTCTGGAAAATGGATCAGAGGTGAAGGAGTAGAGGGCCAGCAACAATTTTGCCTGAACCTGAGATGTGTCATTCCCTAGTTCTGGAGTTCCTTGTGTTCCTACAAAAATTCATTCAGTGTAAGGTATTACTAAGAGACACATATACTGTGTTTATATCCTACTGAACCCATCACTTATTAATATATCATTAAAACAGTGTCAGTTATACTATTTCATCTTGCATTTTGTGGTTGGCATTGCAAACTTTCTGTTCTCTTTCTTCCACAACTCATTTTTGTTCAATTATTCATTGAAATAGGCTCCCCAGAAATTTGGGAGAAATGAAATGTTATATCCACATTCATACCAAATTAATTAATCATGATTAATGTTCTTACAATGAATACAAAAGGAATTAATCATGATTAGCAACATATTGAAATGTGCAACTCAGAATCTGAAGTTTCCCCTGCTCACTATGTACCATAGAAACCTTGAAAGGGCATTCACAGGTTTCTGCTTTGTCCTTTCTTCTGTTATGGTAGCTGTTCTAAATCATTGACTAAGGCTTGAACAAGAGTGCGTCAATAAATATAAGTGGATGGTGAGGTTTTTTTGCTCTTGGGATTCAGGAGTAACTAACTCTTTCATAAAAATGGCAATCATAAGCCTTTAGACTAGGAATTGGCACACGATGACTTGTGAGCCCAATCTGGTCCTCTATCCATCTTTGTCATTTATGTGTTATTGTCTGCGGCTGCTTACGTGCTACTGTGGCAGCGTAGAATGGCCGTAACAAAGAGACACCATATGTCCTACAAAGTTGAAAATATTTACTCTGGTTCCTTACAGAAAAAATCAACAACTTGCCAACTCCTGACTAAGATGGGTATCAGGGAATAGATAGATTTGTCACTTGTGGTTTTTTGATTATCTCAACTATTTGAGGGTAAGAACATTTAAGTAATTCTAACTGAAACTTCCTTGAATATAGTGACTCTGAATCGGCCTTCCATGCTAAGGGGTAACGTAGTGCTTGGCACATAACAGGCCCTCCCTATGTTGTGTTTGAGTGAATGAATGAATGAATGAATGAATGAATGCTTTACCCTACACATTTTGAGCAAGGACTTCATTCTATGTTAATGCCTGACTTTCGTACCTATGAAAAAAGGAGAGGTTTTTGTTGTTGTTGTAATTTATAGCATGTTTTGAGATTAGATACAATTATATGAGATGTTGTACAGTTCTGCAGCATTCACTTCTGCATTAGTTATTTAGTAACATATGTGGTGACAACCATGTGCTGATCATATGTGCTTTGCAAATATTAAGTCCTTAATCATCATCCAACCCTTGGCTATAGAGTTTCAGATAAGAAAAATGAAGTATAGAGATGGGAAGTGATGTTGACAAAGTCATACAGGTATTAAGTGGCAGAACTCAAATTGGCTCCTAGTGGTCTAGCTTCAGAATCTGGTTTTTTTCCGCTGTGCAAAGCTGTGTTGCATTTTGTGCAAGAAGATGCACTACTTTTTAATGACTGGGGCTTCTTCTTTGAGTAATGAAGCAAATGCTTTGATCTCATCTGGTTTCCTTTGTCTCTTCTCATTTAAAAGGGCCCTACTGAGGCTGATATGTTAGTGCTTGGTGCCCCCAAATCTTCAAAAGTACAGATGGATGCAATAGCTCCTTTTCATAAGCTGGTCAATTCTGGTCAAAAGAAATCCTCCAGAAAATACTTAATCTTTCAGGAAACTCATTATATTCTATTAATTCCTGATGTGAAGATTTCAAAATTAGATAGGTAGAATTTCAGATGTTCATTCAATTTATCCATTTGATTCACTTTAAAATCAGTTTGAAGGGTTGAATTAAATGAAGGAAACATAAAACACGTGATTCCCTATATCAGCCAACACTCAGTTGCAAGCATCAGGGAGTAACAAAATTAAGTAGGAAAGGAAATTCCTGAGAGGTTAGTAGGTGGCTTATAGACTTGACTCCTGAGAAACCAGGCTTTGGTAATGAGTCTGAGCATCAGGGACAGGCTAATTTCATAACATCATAGCTGTCTGGGAAGGAACTCCATCTCAGGCTCTACTATTCCCAGCCAATTCCCATTGCCCTGATTAGCTCATAGGAATATTTACTGCCTTTGTTGTAAATATTTCCTCGATAACCCAGGTGTTTTGATATCATTCTCTCAAGATTTAAAAACCAAGAGGTCTTATGGATATACTCATAGATATACTAGAAGTCTAATTCAAACTCTTAGTGAAGAATTTAAAAACTGCTTTTCAAGTGTATCTTTGACTTGACTTTTTGTATTTATGATTGGACTATACACCACTATTTCTTCTTTCACTTATTCAACAAAAATTAATTGAGCTTCTGCTAAGTGCTGGGTATTGGGTAGACAGAGCAACTACTAGTGTTCATATTATGGGATCAGAAAGTAACACTTCCAGAAAATTTGTTTTATAGAATGCATTTTATTTTGATCAAATATGTGATTCAGAAATGTTGTAGATTGTTAGAATAATGACCTCTAATTATGATGGTTTTTGTTGCTTCTTCCATCAAGAGGGGAAGGAGGTAGGAGGAAGGACAAAGTAGGTGAAGAGAGTTACGGGGTTAAAAAAGAGATAGGATCTATTTACCACCTCCTTAAATCAACCAAACATGTTATTTTCTTTGACCAGAAAGTGGCAGAAATGATGAAGTGCAAATTGTGGACTTCAGATCTTGATAGGCTTTACTGCTTCTTCTTTCACCATCTTAGAACCCAAAGACTACACCAGGCTGTGAAGAAGTCCAGGTTAGCTCACTTGGAGGCCAAATGACATGCCCTGGCCAGCAGCCAGCACCAACTGCCAGACTTGTGAGAGAGGCCATCTTGAACCTTCCAACCCCAGGGAAGCTGCCAAATGACTGCAACCATATGAGTGAGAGAATTGTGAGAAATAATGAAATATTGTCTTTAGTCATTAAGTATATGGATGGTTTGTTGAGCAGCAATAGATAACTGGAAGGAGAGGTATTTATTAAATACCCATTAGCACTAAATGTGCCATTCTTAGATTCAGATTCTCTGACCAGATCTGATTTCTTCATTTTTGTTTTGTTTTGTTTTGTAAGATTTTATTTATTTATTTGAGAGAGAGAGAGTGAGTGTGCACATGCACACAGGAGCAAGGAGGAGGGGCAAAGAAAGAGGGAGAAGCAGACACCCAGCTGAGCAGGGAGTCTGAAGACTGACAGTGATGACAAGGAGGGACTCCATCCCAAGACCCTGACATCATGATCTAAGCAGAAGGCAGATACTTAACCAACTGAGCCACCCAAGCACCCCAGATCTGATTTCTTCATGTTTATCTATTGGCCATTTCCCAAAATTGGGTAGAATTCACTTACCTGATAAAATTAACTATTTCCGACTAATATGAAACTGGAAATTCTTGTTTTCTCCTTCTGTATTTACCTGTTTTTCTTGGAGAATAACTGTAGATTTTTACACAGTCTCATAGATATTTAGAGAAAAAATTATATGTTCATTTTTTCTAATTATCTACAATTGTAATTCAAGGGAAGAAAAAATATAGACAGAGATGGAACTGGACAAAAGCTTAAGAATGACATTATTATAATTTCAAATGTTACATGGAAAGAATACTTGTGAGTTTCTGTGTCAGGTCTTGTTTCTAACAATGTGAAGGCAGCTTGTATATCCACATTTTACCTTACCCAACACAAGTCACAAATACCCATAAAAAATTAGGATTTTAATAAAAGTTAAAAGGTTTGTTTAACAAAAGGGTTTTTATGACCTGCTAAATGATTTGTATGACAACCACACACAAATACAAAAGAAAAAAATTAAAAATTCAAACCCCCCACAAAAACAAACCACTTTTTCTGCAGATATCCTTCAAAATATACATACATATGCTCAGGCCCAGGAAATCCCAATAACTGTGTCCCTCTCTCCAAAGCAGGCAAATGAAACTAGCTTTTGGGACACCATCTCTAACCCTTTCAACCTGAGTTTGTGCCAGAAATGAATCTGTACATTTTGGAGCACTTGGCAGAGTGGGTGTGAGCATGAGAAAGCATCAGAACTATCCTTTTCCATGCCGAAGCAAAAACTATTTTTTACCTGTAGTAAAACTATTTTACCTGTAGGTAAAATATTGGAGACTTTTTTCCTGTTTATGTCTTTTTTCATTTTGAAGCTGAATCATTGTTGCCTTCTGCTCTGCCTTGGAAAGAAGAGTAGGAATCTATACAAACCTAAGCTTGTCGTCAGTGAGGTACATGTGAAGTGTGTTCCTTACTGTCATTGTATGGGGCAAGCCAAAAATAGCAGCTCCCCCCTGCACTTACGTCTGACAGGTAAAAGCCTATTAAACAGTGCCTCAAATGGTCTCATGGAAATTAGACTCATTTTTCTAAAATTGAAAAGATCCACCCAATCTTGCCTTATTACATAGCAAATTGATAGGCATATTGAGATCACGCTTTTTCTTCTTCAGCTGTGAACACTTAAAGTTCATCACATTTTCAGCTAGTGGTTATTAGAAATCTGCAAGACAATCAAAAATAATTTGAAAAATTATATTATAAAAAGTGAACATCAATTTTAAGCATGATCTTTTAGAATTTGAATTGTTGACTTGAATTGCATCTCAGAATTTAATACATCCAGCCCCAAGGTAAATACTGTTAGGCAAGCTTGAACTAAGCTTAACAGAGTTTAACATGCTCAGTTATAATGTTTGCTTAAGAAGAATTATTTCTAGCTCTTCTTACAGATATGTATTTGCTACAACTCTTTAGAGCTTTGCTTTCCAGATGCAATCCCTATGCTTGAATAAAATGTTCATTACTTTATCTGGGAGGGAGTGTGTATGCTTTTGCCTTTACTATCAGGCAAATATTTTGTCTCAATCTGTGTAAATCATATTTAATAGGATGAGTTCATCTTTCAAAGTATAAGTATTTATTATAAGCCACAGCTCATTGGATCCATCCAAGCAACAGTAACTTATGGTCGCCATATGTGTCAAAATGACCAGAAGGAAACTTTGAGTTATCTCCAAGTACATAATAAGTCATTCTATAGGTAATGTGGACCAGATGCTCTCCATCCTCCCTGAGGATGGAGCAGTATGCAATGGGCTTATACTCTTTTAAAGGAATTCAGCTTAGACTTTCCTCTTGATGACTTGTTGAGTATTAGAATTAGTTGATGAGGGAAACTAACTATATGATCTCCATAATAGGATGTAAAATACTACTCCCTCTCTCTCTCTAACCCTCTCTCTGTCTGCCTATTTAATCTTATTGATCAATGGTAATTAAAAGTTCAGTTGAGGGAGACACTACTTAGGAAGGCTTGCCTACAGAATGTGAAGTTCATTATGAAGAAATTCCTCCAGATTATCCAGTTTCCTTGGGATCAAATAGGATTTAAAAGGAGCTAGGTACTTGAAGCATGGGCAGTTGCTACCACCCTCTGTCCCTATAGAATTATTTTACTAAATTATGCTTTGGTGTGGTGCTATCACACTGCATAAGAAATTGGTCTCACAGTAATGTCTATGACAAGGATGCTGTCAAGATAATTGTGTTCTGCTCTACACAGTTTACTCTCTTTTTTTTGAGATTTTATTTACTTATTTGACAGAGATAGATAGAGAGAGAGAGCAAAAGAGGGAATAGAAGCAGGGGGAGTGGGAGAAGGAGAAGCAGGCTTCCCATTGAGCAGGAAGCCCCATGCGGGGCTCGCTCCCAGGACTCCGGGATTACGACGTGAGCCAAAGGATGATGCTTAATGACTGAGCCACCCAGGTGCCCTACACAGTCTACTCTTTATGAGAGTTCCTCAGAGAAATGACTCCCAAGTCTTAGTAAGTGGGATGGTTCCACTCACTGGAATGATTACCGTTTGCTGAATAAACACAGTGATTGTGTAAATCCCATTTTATGGTGACAACTAGAAAACCTAGATCCAGTTTTGTGGTATACTCATGCACAGACCCTGTAAATACATTTCAGCAAATTTCCAAGTTTAGTCTTATATCTCCATCCATATTATTCTTTATTTTTTTACCCCTGCTTTTAAATTGTGCCATTTTATAATAATAATAGCAACAATATTATAATAACTTCCATTTATTGTGTGCTTACTATCTGCAAGGATATATGCTAAGAGCTCAATATGTAGCACTAATTTAGTTCTTACAAAATACTAGTAATAATTGTCACCTTTTTTATATATAAGGGAACGAAAGGTCAGTACATATTAGTATTTCCTCTAGTTATTAGGGGAGGAATTGACATTTCTTTAAAGATAGTCTCTCAATAGAAAAAACAAACATCTGGAGGGCAGAGTCTAAGTACCAGTCGCTTTAATAAATGCCTTATATGGATTATCTTAATTAAAATGGAGAAAACCCTATGTCATAGCTGCTATAATAAGTACTAGTATCAGTACTACTTATTAATAATAAGGACTATTATTATCTTCATTATACTGATAAGGAAAGTGATGCAGAGCGAGTAAGTCACTTTCTAAGATCTGAGGTCAGGGTAGAGCTTGGATATGAACCCAGGTAGTTCAACTCCAGACTCTAATAGGATAACTGTGATATCATCGTGCTTATATTTTATATATCCTTGTAAACAATTTATATTTATTCTGGAAGAGGTGAGGTGTATTCACATTTAAGTACCTGTGTATGTGCATTTATGCACACACACGTATGTGCCATATTCATCTTTCCTCTGTGGAAGTAATCTTACTCATTACTGAGGTAAAAAGGGTTTCTCTGTATAATGGAATAAGTAGCTCTGCCTGCAGTCTGGGGGAAGGGCTAGGTAACTCTTAAAAATTCCTTTCTGCCCCAATTCAACTGGGTTAAATGCTCCTTGAGGGCAGAGACTATGCAAATGTGCTTAGAGCAGTAATAAGCCTAAACTGCTCTTTCCCTACTTGTTCGTGCCCCTTGGCTTTTCATGGGTCCCAAAGCTGGACAACTTTCATGTTCCTGATGTGCCTCTTCATTAACCAAGAATGTCTTCATTTCCTTTGTAATGAACTCTACCCTGCTCTTAGGCCACACCCATCGGTATCTTCACTGTGTGAGGGCTGCCTCTAACAGCTCTCTCTTCAGGTTCTGAACTTTTACCCTATAGATGAAGTTTTTGGCCCAAGAATGCACTAGGGCACCTGGTTCTTGTTGACCTGAATGAGATGTGTCAGATTCTCTTCTTGCAAATCCGGCCCAGGTCAAGAGAGTGATGTCAGTAAGTTTAGTCTGAATTAATTAGTACTTTGGGTTGCAAGTAAATCCCTACCAGGTTAAGACAAAAATGGGATATATTATAAATCCACCAATATCATGGAGCATCCAAAGTGAATGAATTGGGAGTTTTTGGTAACTTCATTCCCAGGTTTTTCTGCCTTTCTTACAAACTTAACCAGATACCCAGCAAACCACAATGGACCAGAATCGTTTATCAAAAGGGGGCGGGGAGATTTTGCTCTAGGTTTCTTTGTTTATTTTCTTGTATGAAAAAAAAATAGAAGTTAACAAATCAATTTAATAACAGTGCTTTTAGGATGCAAGTATTGGGCTAGAATAGGAATGGATTCCCTAGGGGTAAACTATTATGATTTGATCCTGGATCCAGGGAATCTGCCACATCACAAGTAAATAAAATGTTTAATTTGCATTTGGTGGATATCTCCTCTTTACCATCTGCAGGGGTGCAGTCAAGAAAAGCTTCTTGGAAGTGGTATTTCTCAACTCTGGAGAAGGAGATGGCTCTTCTGGAAAATCAGCAATTCTCTGCAAACTTCGGCTTCTCCATTAAATGAGGAAGTCAAGAAGTGCGGGTTCCAGCAGCACATATGCTGCATTTCTCCAGGGGGACGGACACGCTAACTGGGAGCCATGTGCTTTACAACCGTAAGGATAAAGGTTGTCCCTCGGCACTCAGTTGTCTGTGAAATAGTTGGTAATGCCTATTCATGCCACCACATAAAGCTTATAAGATCACATGGGGATGACTATTTATCAAGAAGGGCAGTAAAGTATGTACGGTACAGGGGTTAACAGCAGGGACTGTGGACTCAGACTGCCTGGGTTCCGCTCTTAGCTCCATTGCTAACTACCTGTGTGATCGTGGCAGGTTTCTTAAGCCCTCTGTACCTCTCTTTCCTCCTAACAGCACTTATCTCACAGAGATACGAGAATTAAATCTGTGTAGTGTGCATAAAATACTTAGAAGTGTAGTACGTGCCACATTTGTGTTAGCTGTTACTATCATCAGTAAGTCTTCACACAAACATCCTTTGAATGCTGACCTCATTTCCATTCTCACTGTTTTTACCTCCTGCAGATCCTCATCACCTCACCTATCTGTCTAGGGTAATTGCTTCAAAACTGGTCTCTCGTTCTCTCCTCATTTTGAAGCAATCTTCCATGCGGATTTCCTGTTAGTCTTTTTAAAACGCCACTTTCCACTTCTTTCAGTGAAAAATCACTTTCTCCAGGGTAGAGTTTACTTGTTCTTGTCTGATACTTAAGATCCTCTACAGGTTCCCCCTCGCCTCATTGTCAGCTTCTATTTGCAATGATTTTATCCTTTTACTGCACCATAGGAGTGGCTGTGTCTTCTGTGGTGAAGGTAGGGACGGAGGGACCCAGCTGAAAGGAAGAGACATGAAATGGATATTCCTAATTTCTGTTTAATAAATCAGTGCTTATTAGGCTGGTTCTAAACAAGGCCTGGCTACATTAATATTAAAGCCTGAGGCTGGGCCATTCCTGTGCAATAGAAGAACTCTCTGTGGACAGCGAGGCCCCAGTCACCTTGTGACACGCACCGTGCCTCTAAACCACCCTGGGTCATGAAAAGCTGGGCTGAAAGGCATGTGATGGGTCAGCAGCTTTTCTGACTGCGTTCTTGCACAGTGAGAGGTAACCACATTAGCTGCAGTTATAACTTGGCCTGTACGTTTCATTAATGTAATACAATTTTATAGCTTTAAGAAATATTAAACAGGAATGAAGGCAGGCACTGCATTCCTAATGGGTTGACAACATCTCTTTTTCTTACTCCTCCTTCGCTCTGCCTACCTGAAGTCAAAATTATTTACTCTCTTTTTTGGTGAAGCAGAATGGATTCATTTCCAACCTGTATTCTGCTATAGTTTCTGATGGAATCTGTGCATTGGGAGAGGCAAAGATACTGGTATTATATTGATCTCATTTCTCATCTGCAAATTGTGCGAGTGCTGTGTATTGCATCTCTGTGTGTGTTTCAGTTACGTTTTAGAAATTTTCATAGTTGGCAGGGGCTCCTCGCTATGCTTCTTGCTTGTCTTATTCTGCTCCCCATGAAACTGATCAGGTTGCCAAGTTCTTACTGACATCAAAGCAGGCTCTGGGCTTAGATCATCTCTGTGGGATGCAGAGGAAGAGGAGAAACAGCTCTTGCCCAGAGAACACTTCTCTGACCAAATTCTTAGTAAATTCTGGAGCTTATCTGACAGTTTTTTCACTGGCCGGGCTCCTAGTGAGGTCAAATATTATAGCTGACGTCAATTGACTTGTGGCCAGGTGCTGGACTATGCTGGGCAAAATCTCAGGGCAACAGATCCACCCCTTGGATCTTAATTTTTATAGTTCCGTCTTGCACGATGTTCTTTGAAATAGCAATAAAAACAGTAAACAGATTACAAAGCACAAGCCACCCATGCGTACATTCCTTTCTCCTGAACCCAAATGAATACGACGCCAACCCTAACAAAGGTTAATTAATAGCACAACAGAAATTCTGGTAAAAAAAAAATCCATCTTCTCACAGGCTGCAGAACTAGGTACCTGCCAGTTCTGTGTTCCTTAGCTGCGTATTTCTTTGCACTTATTCTACACATCTGTGCAAAGACCCTTGATTACTTTCATCCCTTCATTCAGAGATAGATGCAAATCTGAGGCTGGCAAAACTGAAGTGAGTGACCTTAATTTCTGTGTCCAGGATTTCCCCACATGTGAATACATTCCTATGCATTTTGGATTTCTCTTTTATTTTGCTCAGGAGCCCACTGGCATGTGCTGTCCCCTGATTTTTCTAGGTCCACTAGTGAGAAACAGCAAAGCCTTGTGCTGCTCAACATATCTTTCAAAATCACCAAAATCTATGATTTTTCATCCCTACAGATCCTTACAAACTGATGGGTCATCATTGGTGATGATGAGTTTGTGTTTAAGGAGAGCTACTTGGGAAAACATCTTCTATGTGAGACACTTTGTGGACTGGAGAGATATTTCTGGTTCCTAGTTTTAAGCAGGGGACACACTCAAACACACATAGAAGGTGGGCTTATGTGCACCAACAGGTGGGCCTGTTTGGGCCTAATGCAACTCTTGTATATACAACCACACAATGGGCAAAATAATCTAGAACTTTGCCGGATTTAGATTTCCTGTGAGAGCAATCAGTCATTTATCTGAAGTCTATTCATGACCTGATGTATTTTTTTCCTTTTGGGTGGAAGAACTCTGCTTAGAGTTTTTCATTCATGGATGTTCTCCTTGGCTATGTTGTAGAGATGAAAAAAAAATAGAAATTTTGCCTTGTTTACTCGGCAGACCCTCTGGTGTCTGCTTTTGGTATGAACAGCCCATCAGTAATGCTTTAAAATATTAGAAAACACCATTAAGTGATATCATCTCATGGTTTTAGATTTTTACAGTATCTCAGGGACCACCTATTCAGCCTGTTTATTTTACAGCTTAGAGAAATATGAGCCAGTTAGTGGAAAAGCAAGCCTAGAACCAAGATCTGTTCACTCCCTATATCATACTCACTTTAGGAAAATTATGAATGCAAACTATTCTTGTGAAAATTTTCAAAGCCCCCCCAAGCTATTTTTAACCCTTTGAATAGAAAGATCTGTACAATTTAATGTTGTATAACTCACTAATTTATTTCTCTGAAATGTTTCTGAAACATTTTAGAAAATAGTGTGAAGAAAATAAAACAAAGCAATGGAGCCAGTTACTATAATTGACAACAGAAATGTAATCATGGCCTTTATGATTTCATCGTTAATGCTTTATCCTTTGTCTTTCAAATGTGCCATGGCTATTACATGCATAAAATTGAAAAACTGCCTTATTCTTTTCAACATGAACTGACATGTTAAAAACTAACTAGATACTATGCAATTGACTCAACTTTTATGTGAGAAATAATGTACATAATTACAGCTAGTCCTAAATACTTTATTCTTATTAGCTAGCTTTCTGTTCTACCCCATCCCCAAACTAACTCTAATTAGGTTATTCCTCTCACTGTCCCAAATGCACTTCTGTAGCTAAGATCAAGGTTATTGGTCTCCTTTGAACTGTCTTTCTTTTCCTGACCCTAAGTTGTACATAACTTCAAGTTCAAGATCAAATTCTCCTCTCTCCATTAATTCTTCTCTCTAGAAGTTATGCTTTTCTTTCCTTTAATTTAGATCCTTAAGAACATACAATTTATACCACAAAATTTCATGCTTAATTATATCCGATCTGATATAAATTGCTGATTTATGTTCATCAAGCTAAAATTTGCACTTAGATTGTGAACATTTTCATGCAAAGATTATATGTCTTCTCTATTACTACAACACCCAGCACAATAAAGCATAAATAGATGCCCAGTAAGAGTTTGCCTTTGATTAGCCTATGACTGAATAAGGGGTTACGTGACATGAAGCACAGACCTTGCTACTCCAAGTGCCATCCACAGACCAATAGCATCAGTATCCCCTGGGAGTTTGTTAGAAATTCAGAATCTTAGACTCCATTTTTGACCAGCTGATTTAAAAAATTCAGTGATTTGTAAAGTTTGAGGAGCAACAGTTTAGGGAGAAGGACTTCCCACTGTGTTCTGGCCAACATGATGTAGCTGCATTGCTCTTCTGACCCACTCCTGGTACGTCCTCACAGAGGGAAGTGATTCTTCAACATCTGTGGTCATCAACTCCTTGGAGAATATGGTGAGAGCTTCAGACTCTCTTTCAAGAAAGTGAATATGAGTACACCCACATAATATTTTACATGTAGTTTTGTGAGCTGAAGAATGCAGTAAGCTTACAAAGAGACTCTTTAGGGTACAACTTATACTGCTATAAGTCCCTTTGAGGAGTAGAGGATACGAAGGATAAGGATTACTTATCTGTCTGCAGAGGCGCCTGGTTGTGTGTTGTATATTTACTGTTGGAAAACAAGGAGGGTCTAATAGGCCTTCCTCTAAGGGGGACAGTCTGTGGTATTTGCACTAAGTGTTTGGATAAACAATAATAATCACATGGAATGTTGTTCCTGCAGGTGGCATGATCAGTATTAGTGTGTAAAAGCTAATTTAACCATGAAAGAGGCCTTCATGTAATAGATTTCATTCATCTCAGTAACACAGTAAGCTTTGATTTAAGTAATCAAGATTGTCTTTCTATCTAATTGTGTACCTAATTTTTTTTTAAAAATTTCTCTTTTTGTCCTTCTTTTAATCCAAGCAAAGAGCCATATGCTTTTCATGTGTTTTTTTAAAAGTACTATGGGGTGATGATCTGAATTGCTTTTAATTATCAATTAAATTTTCTCCAAGTAGATTGTTAAAACTTTAGGTGAGCCCAATTAGTGAGAACCTCACTCTGTCACCAAGAGTGAAGTTGGTTATATTAAGTCTTCTTTATTATATAAAAAGAAAAGATGGGACTTCTCAGATCAATGTTAAGTGGGGATTATGGAAATGGATGCTAAAGTAAAAGACAAATTAGAAAGGTATGAGGAGGAAAGTCAAAGAAGCAGACTCTCTTTTTCTTTCACAGGGGATCTGTGGGCACACTCAGAAGATATACAGCCTGATAGTCTTCTATCAGTGAAATCCTAAAAGCAGTGTCCAAGAAAACTTGGTGAACTGTAAAGTATTCAGAGTTTCTCAGAATAAATTATGCCTCAGGGAAAACTAACAGTTGAATATAGAAGAAATTTTGGAGTTAGTACCAAGGGTTGGCTAGCAATAACAAAGTATATCAGATTACTTCTTTATTCATCTCTGAAGCAAGTTTTAGACTATTTCACATTCTTTTTTATTGAGGTACTAGGTGAAAATGAGGGCTGAAAAGAAACAAAAACTGAATTCCACTTAATTGGATTCCACTGTATACATTTACAGAATGCTCGGTAGATGTCAGGCACACTTCTTGGTTAGTCGAGGAAAAGAGAATTAGAAAAAGAAAGGGTAAGGCCTTGGTACAATTAATGAGACATGCTCTCCATTCTTAAGAATGTTGTTGTCTAGTTGGGAAACATATA
This sequence comes from Ailurus styani, assembly GCA_002007465.1. Lineage (NCBI taxonomy): Eukaryota > Metazoa > Chordata > Mammalia > Carnivora > Ailuridae > Ailurus > Ailurus styani. The sequence goes on from LNAC01000936.1 coordinate 39,681, forward strand.
CGCTAAGGATTAAATAACTGACAACTTCTAGAATTGTTAACCATTGGGAGACCAAGGAAAGTGAAGAAAGGAAGCTGAATTATTGTTCTCTTTCAATTCTTTATGCCTTTTATTTCATAATCTCTCCTTATTTCACTGTATTTTTTATAAGAATATCACTCTTATTAAAGGAGCGAAATTCCATACAATATCAGCAGAGGCTGAGAGATCTATTGAATGGCTGGTTTCCTTAGAGTCCCTGAAATCATGTCTCTCAGACAGTCACATTTCCAATAATAATCATGGAGGCCTTGGTAAAATGAGTGAGACTGGAAGTCAGATCAACAGCTTGGGGTGTGAATTCTAAAGATGGTTTTTGAGATGGTTTTAGGAAGACTCAACCAAGACTGGCCTTGGTGAATTTCTAATTCAGATGAAGTCTAAATTTGGTGTGTTACCAAAGGTAGTCCTGTTCAAAAGTACAGTTAGTACAATTAGAAGGGAAAGGAAGAGTTAATGAACTTCTTTTTATTCTTTTCCTCAGTTTGCCTGATGCTTTAAAATCAGGAAGCAGTTACGTGAAGCCATATGGATCAATCCCAATCCCTGTTGCTCTTTCCATAGTGAAAAGAGAGCAGTTGTATACTATCATATTCAGATACTTAAGAAAATATCTGGGTTAAGTCTTACAAGTGGGATAATGTGACCTGACTTGTTTGAGATGAGGTTATTTTTTTTTACATTTGTATCATAGCAGATTAAGGACAGTCACATGCCAAAACCAACAACAAATGATTATTTTGATTTCCCACTCATTTTTCCCAAAAGGGAATGTTGTTACAAGAGCCCTGGTTTTTGCCTAAACTGCACAGTATCTTCTTAGACATCACTGAAAATAAAGTGGGATTTGCAGAGAGTAATGGACACAGTGATGATGGTGATGATGGTATCTATGAGAGTGATAATGCTGACTACTCTGAAGTTAATATCAATGAAACAGAATTAACGGGATAGCCTCTGAAATATGAATTCTCAATTGTTTATACCTCTGGGACATGTTATTACTAAAAGCAGCAATGGCCCTATGGGCAGAAGGCCTGATAAATATTAGGACCAAAGTAATAAAAATTTGCTAGTATGAATTCAATATATTCCAGCTCTTTTTTTTTTTTACTTCCCCTTGAGAAAGAGAAATGAGGCTTGGAATCAAGAAAGGAGGGGAAATTTCAGGATGAAGTAGATAAATGATAGGCCATTTCATCTAGGACTGGAAAACCTGAGAGAGAGATGTGAATGGCTCAATGATAAATTTGGACTACAGATGAATTAGTGACAAATTTACATGATGAAATCTAAAATGAAAAGAAAAAGCTAGTTGTTTTTGGTAATTCTATGTAAATCTGTAGGTAAGCATTATGGCCTTAAAGTTAATTTCTATAACTAAAACATGAAATACTGTCTAGAGCTGGAAGGCATCTTAGACATCATTTAGACTCTCTCATTTTATAGAGACCAGGCTTTGAAAGCTCGGAGAAGTGACTGTCATGTGGTCACTGGTTGAGTTGGGGCAGGAATATATGCCTAATTTCCTTCTGACAGCTTTGAGAGGAAAGTGGGTTTTCACAGAGGCTTCCACTCTGTGAACAGATTAAGCAGAATGTGACAGATGGACTGTGTTTATTGCTGCTCCCATCAACATGTACAATTATTGAGATGTTACATGGTGTAAGATTTAACATTTACTTGTCGACATCTAATTTTTTTTTTTACTCCTTGTTTATTGTGTTGCTTGGAGAATGCTAAACATTTTGTAAACAATACAATTTATTTTCCTGAACGGTTATATAATCAAGTAAAACCACTGACTGGAGTTTGAAACTGCGGTTAAACTTCATTTTCAAAGCAAATCACTTTCTCTTTTGGGGGGACTTGCTTTTTATAAGCCACACATAGAGGTAGAAAAAAAAATCTATTGTCCCATTGTGGTTTTTGTTTGGGTTCTGTTAGTCCAACATGAATTCTGAAACCTGGATCTGTTTCTTCCCCCTCACGGGAAGATTTTCATGTGGTTAGTGTGAATCTGAATATTTTAATTTCTCTTTTGAGGTGACATAATTGGCTTAAATGCCTTTAAACTTGTTTTTGCTTCTAGGGTTTTTTCTCTTTTATTTCTAAACATACTCGTTCTTTTTTTTGTATCCTCCATGCTCTTGGCCATAGAACAAAATAACTGCTGTTGCTGTCAGACCAATTAGCCATCTGGCTAGATTCTGTAAAATTCTTTTATTCTTTTTTAAAACCCCAGTAAATAAGTTTCATTTGTTCATTCATTCATTCACTCATATATTCATTCATTTGATTGTTTAATTTACTAATGTAAATATTAGCTCCACGTTAGGATCACCGTTATCTCTGGGGCTAGGAAGATGAATGAGATAGGTTATCCTACCTGAGAGTGTTCAAAAGTTGGTAGTCAAAAGGTCATTTAAAGGGAGAGTGTAATTTTTTTATATGATTTACTTCATAAGGTCTGACATAGACTATAAGCACTCTTAGCATCCCTTCATCATTAGGACTTATCCATCATATTTTTTGCTTCTTAACCTATTTTTATTTCTAGACTGTAATCCTCAGAATAGAGGCTCTTCCATGAGTTTACTATTTAGCCCAAGAAAAGTACACCTATACTTTCTCATGAAAAGATCCCAAGGTCCACAGAGCATTCATCCCAGGTATTTCATGCTTGAGAAGAAAATATATGATGCTAATTTGATTACACTATGAAGGTCTTATGTGGTGAAGCTTCCCTTAACTTCTTTTGGTATGGTGTTGATACATACATAATGTAGTCTGGATAAGAAATCCATTTTGCTGAGAAAGGACATTAAAAACACCTTTTTTAAAAAAATACAGATCATTCTTTATAATTGATCTGACCCAGACAAAACTGAGGGGCTCAAGGGTAGGGAGAGGTACAAATTAAATCATAGTAAGTGCTGCTGTTCTGTGAGGTTCTATGCCTTGTCTGAAATGTACAATCCTGACAATGTGTGTATAGAGAGAAGAAGGAGTTTTCCAGTGATTGAAATACTATGGCAACTAAAGATTGCCAGACAGACAACCAACCAGATAAACTAGTTGTTATCCACAAAGAGGTTTGTATTTCTTTTCTTATTCATGAGAGGACAGAAAAGGGATGATTCCTACAACACATGGCCAGTTTCTTAGGCTTGTTCTTAAAGCATTTCTTAAATTATTCTTCCAGCATTTCTTAAAAATTAAATTCAGAATCTAACGGATTAAACTGATGAAGAAAAAGAAAATCATTATGGGCAATTTAGGAAGACTTAATAATAATTTATATTCTAAATAAGATTGAGGATATTCAGGAATTAAGGTTTTGAGGAAAGAACCTTGTTATCAAGGGACTTACAATTTTGAGGCAGGGAGTGAAGTGGGAGACATGTATTTCGTTATGTAAAGTGTACTTTGGCTTGAAATTCAATGACTATAAAAGGAGTTTGAACATGTAATTTTTGTGTATGATTGATTCCCCAGAAAATAAGTATATATGTAGGTATATATATTTCATATATATGTAGGTATATATTTCATATATATATTTATATTTGATATATATATTTGATATATATATATATGTATTTCATATGTATATATAAAGTCTGCACCAAAACTTGGATCCTGCACTGTGTATCATGCATTCTAGACAAGACAGTATGATTGAAAAGGTAATGAACTATAATACCAAAAAGTGGACTCTCTCTCGGGAAGCAAAAAATGCATCAGGAGACCTCTTAGCTTCATGCATTAGCAAAGCAGAGCCTATAAGAGGTCTTTGGCAGGAGTTTACACAAGCTAATGAATAAGGAAAATGAAAGCTTATACTTCATTAGGCTGACAAGAAATCAATCACATTTGATGAACCGGAAAGTTAGATTTAAATGCTAGGGAGTACCCAAATCTGATCCACTTTGGTGCATAGGTCAGACAGATACCTGTAGTTACTACTCACAATGTCAGTGCCTTGGAGTTCATGGAAAAGCACATTCAGAAGCAGCTTATTCACTCTTTTGAAAATCTGTGTGTGCACATCTTGGGCATTCTTTGACTTGTTTATAGCAGCAGCTTAATTGCTGCCTGGCTTTTCAGACTCTATTACTATCAGTTGCAAGAAAATGTTATCTTCCTAAACACAATGTAAAAAATATATATATAACATGTTACAGGAAAATGCAACATTATACAAGGTTAGATTGGCTGTTGTTTTGTCTCCCTGGCCTCTTCACAACTAGCACAGATTAAATATTTCTAATTCTACCTCACTTATTTTGGTGATATCCCTGAAAGGCAGTTAATTGTATACATTATCTTTTATTTTACAATAAATCAAAACTTAGGTGACTTCTTCCAATAACATATAAGAAGGGGCTGTCCTGAAGTTTTTTTCTCAGTTCTATGAGCCAAGCTACATAATTGGAAATCAAGTCTGGGTAAAGTAGTATGGTAGGAAGAACCACCAGACTTTGTGTCAAACCCTGTTCTAAAGGTAATCTGCCTTTTTTCTACTTCTAGAACAAGCCATGTCATCTTGGGCAAATTTTTTATCTCAAACTTATCAGTTTCCTCATCTGAGAAGGCATTCACTCCTTTGAAATATGTTCTTTTAACAATGTGTTTTAAAATGTTCTTCTCTAACTAAAATTTTGTGGCTCTATATCATTACTTTATTTTTCTAATTAAAAAAAATTCTTTAATGAAAGAATGGTAATTTAAGGACCAGGAAAACCTTGATGGGACAGAGGAAGAATATACTGTTGTACTTATTAGCAATACTAGAATAAGCCTGAATTCTTCCATGGTGTTTGCCAAGAATTTTGAATTATATAATTATAACACTAAAAAACCACAGTAATACCTGATTCCAGGATTATTTGTACTTTAAGTAGAGGATTTGTTGTGAATATAAATGAAATATTATAATTAGAGGTGTAAGCCAACAAGAAATGTCAACTGTAAAATATCCTCATGTGGATAAACTTAGTCTAAGATTATAAAATACACAATGGAGTCTAATCTGTCCTAGGATGAATATCCCTCTTTTCTCCTTTCTAGATACATCCTCACACTTCTCAACACTTTACTCATTAAATATTGATAGAATACTTATTATGCGCAAAACTCAGCAGACAGAGATGCTGTCTTTAAGGAGAAATATTGCTTTATTTGTGTGCTCACTAGACATTGTTGACTGATAGACTGATGATTGGAAATAATCCTGTAGAAGAAAACTTGTTTGGAAGTGACTTCTTGCAGATACTTTAATTTCTTAATTGTGTTAAATTTAATACAAGGAGACTTTGAAAAATTATCAGGGTACCAGAAGGTCTTCTTGAGAATAAAATTTAGAAAGCCACTACACCATTTTGCTGCCATGGAAAATCTGTCCTTATGATAACTCGGAAGAAAATATGACTGCTATATTCTTAAAATATTCCACAAGAAGTCATTTATGATAAACTATCATAGTACTGCATATTTCTGAGTGAATCAGTTTCCTTGACCAGGTAACTTCTTTTTAAAATTTAAGACTATTCTAATTTGCTCCATTCTAAGTGAAATAGAATACAATTGCTTAGGAACTCACCTGCCATGACCTTCTTAAGTTAGAGCTTGTTACCAAGATATTGCCAGCATCTCTCCTCCGACCTAAACTTCTTTACCTTTCCTTACTAGGACTTTAATTCTGGATTATTAGCTAATTTTGATGAAGAATCTCTTTGTAAATTTCCTACATCACATTTCAATGCCGATGAGTTTTTTCAAAAAACTTGTTATTTTTTTTAAGGTTTATTTATTTATTTTGGAAAGAAAGAAAGACATCACGAGGGGGAGGGGCAGAGGGGGAAGGTAGAGAGAATCTTAAGCAGACTCCCCACTGAGTGCCGAGCCTGACCTGGGGCTCCGTCTCAGCACTCTGAAACCACAACCTGAGCCAAAACCAATAGTCTGATGCTTAACTGACTGTGCCCCAGGTGCCCCCAAAAACATGTTGTTTGAAGACAAAATGAACAATAAGGGTGGGTGAGGGCAGTAAGACAAAAAAAAAAAAAAAAAAGGCCACTCTCTCACAAGATGTTCCAGAGGTAAGTGTTAGAAGAAACTGGGCATACTACTGGACCTAAGGTAGTTCAAGAAGGTAGCTGGAGCCATTGGGTCCACTAATGGAAATTTAGCCTACATTCTAGAGGCTGTGTGCAGGCTTCTCACTATGAGTAAATTCATTAGGCATGTCTCACCACCACACTCCTAACAATAACTCAGTGGGGTGGGAATATATTTTTGCATGGGTTTTCCTCATCAATTGTTCCAAAGTCAACAGGAATGCAATAAAATGGAACATGGTAGAATTCTAACCTAAATTCTTTCTATTCCCACATATGAATGTTTACTGTAACTTAAGCCAAATGGATGCTGCTGGGAGGGTGTTCCTTCATTTAGGATTTATTTATCAAAACAATAAACATCATCTAAAACATCCAGAACTTGACAGTTTTTACATTTGTAGATGTTCTTATGAAGTAGATATATTTCAAATCAGTGTTTTTAAGATTTACTTGTTCAAATATTTATACTATTATGAAGTACTATTTTGGAAAGGCAAACTGCTGTTACCACAATAAGGAGCAGGCAAGCATTTTCTCTCAGTTCTTTTACTTGACTTCAATGGTCTGTTTTATATTCTCAGACCTTCACTTCGATGACTAGAGCGGTTTTCTCTTTTGTCACTGTGAGTGTGATTAAAAGCTGACTCTTGGTAGCTACTGGCTAGTGTGATTTTATATTGTATGTCCCTGTTTGCTAGGAAATCCTGGTTATATGTTTTGTAACATTGTTAATTATTAATAGCTCACCTTTGACTTGCAGCCTGGTGTGGAAAATAGATTATATGGTCATTGACCAATACAGTTTCCTTCTTCCTCCCAACTGCAACAGCCTCTTGTGTGAGACCAGATTTATTACTGAGAAATGAAGGGAAGGTTCATTATAGGCAGTTTCATTATTTGAGTAGGTTCTGACTGGCAACCCGCATTGCCCTCTGCTTTGCTGGTCATCAGGCTAAGCTGAGTTCTGATACAGGACACCGACTTGGGCTAGGATCTTTTCATTGGCAACATTCTTGATTAAAGAGAGTGTAAAGAGGTAAATAAAGTAAGGACAGAAATATGGTAAACAGGTGTAGGAAAGTGGGAAAGGAGCCGATGAGGGAAAGATTTCAAAGAAGGAAGTGAAGTAAGAATAGAGCACTCAAGAAACATATAAGGAGGCATCCTATGAAGAAGGTGAACAGTACTGTTGCTTCCCCAATATCTTTCACTGCTATTTTGCTAATGACATTCCATCCTCACGTTTCCCTGATCTGATATAAACAGATTATTGCCTGCCTCAACATTTTGTTGTTCCTTTGAAAGATCTTTGTTTTGGCAATACTATGCTTATTTAGTTTTTGGCCATTTCTCTTGGTTTAAATTCTTCAGATTCTATTTATTCAAATCTCTGCCTTCATTAGGGTCAATAGAAAAAATTAATTCCCATAATGATGAGAATGACTTAATGTGCCTTTTCTAATAAACTTGCATTGTTAACAGAGATCTTCAGTGGCATTTTCACCTATCCAAGAGTGTGCTATGTGGTGGGGTTTGTGATAGAGAGAAAAAGGAGGAAAAGGTATTTTGGATCAGTAGACCATTGATTCTTTAATTCATACCCAAAGGCCTCTGCCTACTTCATATATTCATAAAAGAAGCTGTTACTTAAGGTCCCTGCTAGCCCCGAGTCTGTGTTTAATTGTTCACAGTCTTATGGCTGATGTACCATGGTATTGTTGGCTTTTGAAAGTAGGACATTTCTTTCTAAAAACATAGATAAGTTAAATTGTTACTATCTGCTTCAATGTGTAAAAGCCACTCCCACTTCCCATTCTATCTAGCTTTAGAAAATGCAATTATTCTTCTCAGTGTGTACCTGGGTTTCATGACTATTAGAATAGAGTACAGATCAGTTTATACCACTGCAAGGCTGATTATGGAAATATTTTAAATGTCGTAGTTTATATGTTAATGTACAGGAAGTTTTTCTTTTTTAATTCTGGTCTCTTAACATAAGAACATTAAATTTTTCTTTTCAGATTCTTTTTCAGTCATTTCTGGATTATAATATGCCTTAATAAATGTTAAAAACAGGTTCTCTTTTACAGAGGCATTATATCAACATGAAAATTTCCCCAATTAGATTTATGGATGTGGAATGGATTACTAAGAAACAAACTTGGCTGAGGAACAGAAAACCTGATTTCAAGTCACAACTGTATCATGTGTTTGCCCATGTGATCACTAACTAATCCACCATAAATGAAATGAAATGAAATGAAATGAAATGAAATAGGGGCACCTGGGTGGCTCAGTGGGTTAAAGCCTCTGCCTTCGGCTCAGGTCATGATCTCAGGGTCCTGGGATTGAGCCCCATATCAGGCTCCCTGCTCAGTGGGGAGCCTGCTTCCTCCTCTCTCTGCCTAACTCTCTGCCAGCTTGTAATCTCTCTCTCTGTGTCAAATAAATAAAAAAATCTTTAAAAATAAAATAAAATAAAATAAAATAAAATAAAATAAAATAAAATAGAAGTCTTCTTTATCTGGTCACTTCACCTACTAGTGTCACTTCCTTTTGTGTTTTCTCATGCATTTTGTAATGATCCTATAAGAAAGTTCTTTTATATCAAGTGTTATAGTGTACTAGAATCTTTGGTCTCCCTTTATGTTTTCTCCAAAGTCAGGGCAATATCTATTTCTTTTTCATCTTAATAAACCCAAGACCTATCCCAATTCTAGGCATATAGCAGACACATAATGTTTATTGAATTAAAGAATGAAAATCACAGATAAAACACCCAGTCTCTGCTATGCATTTCTGTGCTCATCTAAAGATAGGGAATAATTTAACTTCTTTTGGCTCTTTCTAACTCACGAGACATATTGAACAACTCCATAAAGGGGGTCCTGCCTTCTTCAACTGGCCTTCTTCAACTCCCTAACGTTATCCCTCTCTACCTCTTTCCCATATAGTTTTCTCTTCTTTTACCTTGTTTTGTTATCTTCATGGTTTAGTTTTTTACTTCCCCATTGAAATGTTATCTCTATCAGGAGGGTACTTATCTGTCTTGTTCCATCTAGAATCTTTTGTGCCTTATAGAGAGACACACAGTAGGTGCTCAGGAAATACTTGAGTGAGTAATGGACTTCTGTATGTGACACTGGGGAGACTCACTTAACAAATGCAAGTGTCCTAAATTTTTATGTGACAAAATTGCTACTAAAATACAAGCTGCTTTTATTATCATTAACCTACTCTGTGACTTCACCTTCTTTATACAAGAGAATATATGCTAAAGGAAAAAAAATCTTATTTGGCGCTAATTTTTATCTTAGTTTTGTAGCTATCTCTCTCTCTCTCTCTCTCTCTCTCTTTTTGGAAAGCATTGTAATATATGAGCCTTTTAAAATGTAACTTCTTATTTTCTTGACATTTCTGATTCCTTTTCAGGGAACTAAGGGATATTTCTTGAATCCTTACATCTTTTTTCAAAGTTGGAAGATAGTATTTAATATAAGAAAAGAAAAAATGTAAGTCCTTGTTTCAGGAACTAAGCATATGTTCATTTTCACTTGGTATGAGGAATTCAACTTAATTATAATGTTGGATTGTGGTTTGAAGGTAGCTTCAGAAATGACACATAGGTGATTTCATGTTTCTTTAGGGTTGGTTTTTTGAATTTGAATTGGAATGTGGATGCTTACATAATTTTAGGATCAAAATTGTGTAGTCTGGTCCTAGAAGCAGATTTTTAGCATGGGGCTTTTGTGTCCTGGGTGTTTTAATAATGTTAGTGTAAAAACTTACCATCATAGATGTGCATTGGTTTGATGTTGCCATCAGGCAGTGTTTGACCCAGTCATTTTTCATTTTATTTTCACATCTAATCAATGACAATGTTGTTGAGAAATATATGAACATTGATATCACAATTATAATCACATAGTTTTATAAGACAGTTGATCATCTTCATGCCTAGAAAGAGAACCACCATATCTGTTTATGCATAATGTGGACTTCGAACTATGTCTATAGTGGGCAGGAGTTTTCTATTTGTGGCACTGTTTAATTTGATATAGTCATTTTATAGTCTATAAGCAATAAGCAACCTCCAGCATCACCTCCCCTGAAAATAAGGGCTCTTAAAAAGCTTTTAAATATAAATTTGATTAGGAGTCAGTCGTTTTACATTCAGCTAAGAGATTTCATCCTACCGTGCTTCACCATATCATTCAGCAGGAAAAACAGTTAAGACCAAAGTGGGGGAAAAAGGGTGGAGCTGGGCCTCAACCAGTCACACTTCTGGTGGGGTCAGCTGCTATGCCCCCAAATCTGGGCTTGCTTAATGCAGAAAGGAAAGAGTCTTAAAAGAGGTATAATAAAAGTTTGTATAGTGGGTGCTATACCTCCCATTTCCCACTTTCTATGTCTTGATTTACTTAACTGTGCTCTATGAAATATATAACATCAAATGGCCATTTAAAATTTTATCATGTCGGGCGCCTGGGTGGCTCAGTGGGTTAAAGCCGCTGCCTTCGGCTCAGGTCATGATCCCAGGGTCCTGGGATCGAGGCCCACATCGGGCTCTCTGCTCAGCGGGGAGCCTGCTTCCTCCTCTCTCCTCTCTGCCTGCCTCTCTGCCTACTTNAAAAAAAAAAAAAAAAAAAAAAAAAAAAAATAAAAATAAAATTTTATCATGTCAATGGTGGATATTTACTCATTGCTTGAAATGAGTACGATGAACAATAGTTTAGGACATAAAGAGTATAATCCAAGCACACTTTAACTTACCTTCTCAGATTCTGGATTATTTTTAAGAGCTGCTGATCTAAATAGGCACCAAACAGGTTAAAATTTTAATACATTACACATTTAAATATTGTTATGCCATTGTTCCTGAATAATGTGTCATATTCTTCATCCGCACTAAAAGTTAACAGACCGTCAAAGATTTGGCCTTAATTGTCAGGTATTCAGCATATATGTTGTCAGAACTTTAGGTAAATAAATATATAAAGATTTATATTTAAGATTAGACTTTTTTTTTTGTCTTTGAGAGAAATACAAGGAAAATTACTCTTGAGTGATACTATACACTACAGTGTAAGGGTATATATAAGAATAAGTATGTTTTAAATTAGTTGATATGCATATTAAGAATTTACACAAAGTAATTTTTGTTTTTGCTTTTTATTTCAAAGTCAATCAAACAGAATTTATGACATTTTATAAAAGATAAAAATGGTAAAAGCAATTTTTTCATGGTTTTTATTATTATGTTTCTTGGTTATGCTGAAAGCCAGGACTCAAAAATTCCAAATATGTAGAACCTGAAATAACTTTACCAATTTAGAAATGAAATTTGTGAGTAGGTCAAGAGAAATATTCTTTGTTCAAAAATTTGGAATGATAAAAGTAAAACAAGCTTACCCATTACTCCTTGAACTTCATCAATACACAACCCCTTCTAGGCTTAAATGTTGGGGGGGCAGAGTGTGCTATATGGGGTTATATGTGTTTATGTTTCATGTACATTCTTTGATCTTTATACTAAGGGAAGAGGCTAGCCTGTGTAAAGCATTCCTAACTGTTAATTTAGTTCCTCTGATATTTTAACTTCAATAGTACTAAAGTCAAAGCATATTATAAACAAAAGAAAATTTCATTCTTTTTAAAATGAAGGTTTTCTTGGAAAGGTTTCTCTACAAACAGTGTAAAACTAATAACGGTGCATAAATTTGAGAGAACCCAATTTATGGGCTAGATTTTGAAAGTGTAATTTTTTTGTTTGATGCTTTAAAAAATCTATGATGTGTGATATACACTTTAAATTATCATACTGTTTAATTTAGATGAATTTTGCTACTTTAAAGGAGTGTTAAGAGATCAAATGAGGTAACAGCACTTTGTGGAGTAAAATGCGAATGTAAGGTGGTACTGTCATCTTCCTCTTTGTTGTATGATCCTGAAGATCATCTTCAGTCTTCTCACTGCCCACAGTGTAGAACTGCTGTTTCTCTTGATATGCCAGGGCCATATTTCATATTTTTCATGTATATTCCATTTTCCCTAGTGAATGTTCATATCATGTTCAGACAGAGAAGTCAGAGAAAACTAACAGCAAGAAAAAAAGTTGGATCATTCTTTTCATGTACATTTTTATGCTATGGCTCTTCTGTTATAATAATATAAGGTGTAATAAAATGTGTTTCCTTATATTGTATAGTAACCAACTTGACATATAACTTTAATATATTTGGTAGATGAAAATTTAAAAAATCCTCTAATTAGATCAGTAAACATAGGTCTTTGGATTGAAATGCTAGTATCACCTTATGCCTTTGAAGTAAAAAATATTTCTCGTGCATCAACGAAAGTGTCTCTAAGCTTTATATTGAGAATTTCCATTTGAAATACCCAAAGACTGAGATAGCAAAGGGTTCTGAGTCACAAATAAGGAAATTTCTTCAAATTCACCTCCCTCTTTCAAAATCATGATTAAAATTTCACAGAGTTAAAAAATATATTTTACTTTCAAAGTTACCTCTTAAAAATATCTGGTATGGTAATCCTTTATTTGGGTCACTATCTGGAATTTGTTTTTACTGCACTTATTACAGACTGTTTAGAAATCCATATTCTATTATATAGATCACTTTTGAATACATTATGTTTTAGAACTATCTTTGTTGGTAATGATAATAAGAATTGGTCACTATATTACATTCATGCCATTAAGAAATAATTTTGAAGTGTTGATTCTTATATGTCTAGGTTGTAGAATATTCATTTTCTTTTTCTATCTTCTTAATGAATATAATCACCCACCCAAAATGATTAAGATGATTACCATTGCTTGTTACACACCAAAAATAGTAATAAGCTTAAATAAATTAGGCTTCATAGTTTAATTTGAGAATAAATCATTTCCCTTTTTTCTCCATTAACTGTATATTCATAAACTTGTTGTTATTCAGAGACTCTTTCTTACCATTTGAAAAACAGTGCATTTTGAACATTTATCACAATATTCAATTTAATGCTTTTAAGACCATAGCAAGCAAAACTCTCTGAGATTTCTATGGCCCATATTTCAATTTAATGAGAATGAAAAACTGCTTAATTATTAAAATTTCATTGTTTTCAAATATCAAGAGTTATTAACAACGCCTTGCTTATGTTTGGATATACATCTTGTCCTTTTCTCATGTTCCTAATGTTTGCTTCTTTCCCATTACCATTGGTCTTAGGAAACATTTTAATGGCAACAAATATACTCTACTTTTACCCAGGACAGCTAGGCTCTTATATAATAAGTTATGCTGAATACCATTCTGGTTAACCTCTATATAGTGCTTGAGACATCATCATTTACAATGAATAATTTCTTGCCCAGAGTGGAAAAGCAATTCTGTGTCCTTGAGTTTCCATTTTGTATGCTTTTCAAAAACATCTTTACATCATGTAAATTTTGTAAACAGATTTCTACAAAACTAGTAACATATTATGTCCATAATAAAACTGAACACATTTCAGCAGAAAAAAGGCACTGAACCATGTTTTAAATCTTTGCTTGTATACCAAATGTTTCCTTCTTACCCAAATATGGTAACCAAACTTAAGAGCCAATTTCAGCAAAGGTATTGATTGTTTAAATTAGATGGGGCAATGAGTGTTTTAAAAATATATTTTCATTAGAGTTTTCAATATTCCACAACCAGTAGTACCACTAAAATGATGGATCTTTTGAGGTTTTATAAGCCCGGTTAATACTAATTGAAGTACCAATTTTTCCTGTGGGATTGTCCAAATTACCTCTCACTTTCTGTTTTTATGCTGGTGAAGAACCTGACCATAATTTTTAAATTCCAATATGGGATTTTTAACTGCCCAAGAGCTACCTCTGAATACCTCAACATGCAAAGTGGTGTGTGTTAAAATTCCTGCAGTGATAAACAGTTATGTCTGCTCTGCCTTTCTCCCAATTATTGAAATTGGGTAAATTATTATCATAGCTTAAGGAAAGAACATTAAACTTGATACCAGTTCTGCCATTTTCAAGGAGTTATTGTAATGAAAAAGATTAAAATTGATTCAGTGTCAAAGCACTTTGCAAATTTTAGGGGATAGTTTTTATCTTATTGTAAAAGTGTGGGAATCTGCTAACTTAGTAAAACCCTAAATTATCTATGTAAGCAGTAAATACACTCTATGGAATGCAGTATGGATAAAATTATTCCATAAAATATACCCCACAAAGACTGCTAAAAATTCCTTTCATTTTCCTTGTTGTGTGACTTACCTTTGACCATTAGCAATCTTTTAATGACTTGAATTTTATCTGCCATCTTACAATTCTTCCATTATGGAAGAGAGACATACCCCAGAATCCTTTCGTTAGCTTTCAAGAGTTCTTTCTTAGAAGTAGGTACTTATTATCTTAAAATTTGCTGAGTGAAATTTACTTTTACTTTTAGTAAGTCAGGTGCACTAGACGTTTTAAATTAAAGGTTTGTGGTGTTTTTGATTTTATTGTATACTAAGTTCAGTAAAGATAAAATAATAATAAATAAAAATAATTTATAGGGAAATTATTTATTTGAAATGTAAAACACTAAGTACTAAGCACACAACAAATTTTGTTAAAATATTACTGGTCAGATTTTATTAACATTAAACATAGTACAATTATTGATGAATTTCTAGCTCTTCATTATTCATTCTTTTATTTACATGACATGATAAAGCAGCAGTGTGTTTTTTGGGGGGGAGGAGAGGTTATGAAAGATTTAAATTAAAATAAGGCTATTAATAAACAATCTGATAAACTTGTCAGTTCACTGAACTTACTGTTTCAAATAAAGTCATTAATTATCAGTGTTCATTTCATTTCAGCAGTTCTTTTTATCAAATGTGAGTTTTTTCTATAATAAGCTTTTAGAATAGTACAAGAGTTCGCTTTCTATCATTTACTCACTGAAGTCTATGCATAAGCAAAGAAAAATAAGTTAAAAAGTGTTTTTCTTGAGTGTTCATAAACATTCCCTTGTACTTGTAACTAGGATTCAAATTTTATTGAATTAATAATCCAGGATCAAAAATCTACATCTTTATATAATCATTTTTTTCTACTCTTTGATTAATTTAGGATATTGCAGCTGTTATTTTTAGTTAATATGAGCATTTCTATTAATGATTTAATAAAAATCTGTTGTAGTATGTATATAGGATCATCCAGTTAGAAGTGTAACAAATAAATGGGTATGAGCAAATATTTAATGACTCTTTTGTGTTTGCATTGTATGTAGGCATTTTTCTATGAGATCTAAGTTTTCAATTTTAGATCTTCATCTTAGGTTCCTTCATGTTCATATATTTTGTAAGGTGTATTCACAAATTTTACCAAGCTCTGATTCAAATTTTACTACCTTTTGTTCCTCTTTAGTTTTAGAAGCAACTGATATTTGTCAACTGTCTTGTCTCCTTGAGGTTGAATTTAGGCATTGAGAATTAGGTATTTAAAACAAATGTCTCATTTAATTTTTACATCCTGAGGTAATTGTGATCTCCATGTTCTATACATGATATTGGCATTTACAAAATGTTTAGTTAACAGGAGTGAAACTACCTTCAAATCCCTATTTGTCTACTCTAAGACCTTTTTCCTCTATATCAAGTTTTGTTGGATTTATTTTCTCCAGCTGAGGTTCTTTAGATAAAATTTCTGATAATAAAAATGTAACTTCTTAAGAAGAGTTGCAAAACTTTTTCCTAATTATAAAAATAAGCACACTGACATTTACTGCTTTTATTTAAAATTACAGATACCATATCTATAACTCTTAAATTCTTAACCATGTTTCATTTTGGATATCATTTATTCTAGAGAATTAATTTCAATTCATACTAGGATAGACAAACTATACTTCTTGCTTAGGACAGCACAGATTCTGTTTTAGAGTAGATTAAAAATTGCAAGATCTAATAAAATGATTTATCTGACTTTTCATTTGGAGAACAAGGTTCAGGAAATAATGATTTTGAGATTTAAGTTATTGTCATTTTCCTAGTAGGACATGCTATTGATTAATAATTGTTATTTTAGAGAAAAGAATAATAATCCATTTACAGAATGGCCACATTAATCCTAAAGTTTTTGTTATCACTCTAAAGTGTAAGGCAAACAGAATGTTTTATAGGGAGCATTTTCAGTGAGTATATACTTTTGCCTTTCCTGAAGACCTATGAAAATGAACATAAGTATATTTTTAATAGCGAATATACAAAGGTTGCTTCCTAACTGGAAAACAGCATCATCATTCAATGAAAAAGTTAAGAAATATCTTTTTATTTCTTTAATACTAATATTTATCCTTTACTTCTAATTTTTAGAAATTAAAAAAAAACTTGGTATAAGGAATATGTGAACAAAATAATCCTTTTAAAACAACTCAGCCACTTTTAGGACTTGAAATTTTAAGTGTTGTACTTATTTTATAAAGAAATAAGTATCTCTGGATGTGTTAAATGTGATGATAAAATTGTCTATGACAGAGTTAATTTGATTCTCACAACTATTTTGATAATCAAATAAATAAGGAAAGATGAAATATATAAAGAATGCATTTGACCATTAAGGATACTAGAAAACATGATGAACTATTAGTGATCAGTTTACACCAGCTGTGGATATTGCCACATATTTTTAACTTTCCTGCCTTTCAGAAAGAGAAAGGACAGCAAATAATACAAGAATTATTATTCTAAAATTTTAAAAAATTTTCTTTAGCTCTTACTCTTATTTTAAAACTAGTCTCACATAAAATGTCATTTCTGAACTTTTTTATAACACTTAACTTTATAAGAACACATTAATAATACATTTTATACAATAATCTTTATAATTTAGTACACAAGAATTTAATAAACTAAAAAAACCCAACAAAATGTTTCTTATAAATGAATACTTGAAAATATAGATTCCTGACAGAATTTTCAAGAAACTGGTACCCTCATATACCTTAAAAGAAATTGAGATATAAGTTCCATATGAAGTCATTTGTTTTTCCAATTATGTGCTGCTTATTCAATATTAAGGTGGATCAATATTAACTAGTAAATATTAATTCTTTTGGCTTTAAAATATGCATTTCCTAAATAAATTAAGACACTTTCTGAATATACATTATTAACTCAATTTTCTCCCCAGAGGTTTAGAAGATAAACTATCCATGTAAATGTTATTAATTTTTCCATCATTTGATTCTTCTACATCATGTGCATTCTTTGGTAGTTTGAAATAATTTATATTTACTAATTGAAAAAAATACACTAAGTGAAAAACTTTTTTAAAAAACTTCCAAGAACAAAGTTAACCAACAATAGTACCTAGAAATAGCTTTGAAACTCTGTAGTAAATGGCATCCTGTGAGCACTCAAAATGAATAATATAAATTTTCTCTAGGGCCACAAAAGTAATCATGCATTGAACAGATGAAGAGATACACATTTATCCCAAATAATTATATGCCTATGATGTTATTCCAGTTACTTAAATGTGTTATTCCCATAAAATGCTTTAGTTCTCATAAAGCTTTATGGCTTTATTTCTCCACTTTCAAGGTATCCCAAAGAGGCAACATATATGGTGACAGCCCTACTTACTAGAGTATTTTGCTTTATATGAAAGATATGGTTCTGAAAGTTTCAGACCATTGAAGCTTTTTGGAAACAAAAACACAACTTGTGTTAAAGTTACTATTTTTTAAAATTTAAATTCAATTAGACAGCATATAGTACATCACTAGTTTTTGATGTAGTGTTCAATGGTGTTCTAATACATTTTCTTTATAATTTTAATTTGTAAATTTGAAATCTTTGTTCTCAGTAAAATGGGATAAATCCCCAATTTATTAATTTTAGTGGCTTGAGACTCAGCAGTTTATATTATTTCATTTTCTAAGATATAGGGATGAGATTAATATCTATACCTTAAAATATTGTGAGAATAAAAAATAAAAGTATGTTATGTATATAAAAGAAGATAATATAAACATCAGTTATTATAATCTCACTATATTGGGCAATCATTTTGAAAATACTTGTCCCAGTAATACTTGGGAGAAAAATTCTTGTCTCCTTTTTATTTAATTTTAGAAGTTCAGCCTTTTAAATATACTTAAGGGTTAATGGCAATAGAGTTTGTGTTAATAAGGAAAATATCATAACTAATATGTTTTAACTGAAACTTTGTCTTAAACATTTGAAATAATATAAAATGGCGTGATAAGCTTAATTATACCACTCTTACTCTTCTACCACAGACAAGTGATGGCATTCTTATTGTTAGCGAAAATAATGTACTCTCGGTTCAAAATCAGAATCAGTATACATGGAGTATATAATCTCCAGTGCTTTGCCTTCTTACACCACTTCCCCCTTTTTTGTCTGAGCAAGGTATTTAGAATGCTTGACTTCATTTGCAGTGAAAAAATCCACATGAAAACTTAACGCCTAACAGATTCAATGTTTGTTACCATACTGATGGTGACTGGACCCATCAGTATCTATTTTTCTTTCCAGAAAGTTAAAAAAAAAGCGCACCATTATAATCATCTATCCAACCTTCAAATATCTTTAGTAGCTAGGGAAAACTATTCTAATAAAAGTTAATGGATAAACTAAAAACAAATTGAGATGCCAATGAAGGAAATGTGTGAGTTTTTAAAGCTATTCAATTAAATGATCTTAAATGAAGTAGTTCCTGAATAGGACAGATTACAAGAAAAATTTTTAAAAAGTCCTTAAAGAAGGTTTTAAAATTTCACTGAATTTTTATGTTAAAAAATAACATCGGTGATTATTTAAAGCTTTGAAATTATAAGCATGTTAAGACAATGAACAATGTTTATGTTTAGCTATCTGCTAGAATATGTAAAATGTTTCATGAGTTTGAATATAAAAAATGACTTTTATAAAGTTCTTTAATTTAGAATAAGCCTTTGTAGTGTATACAGAAGTAACATTTTCTAGAACTCATGAAGTCAAACTTCAGAGGAAGTTCAACCTCAAAGGTTCCTCTCTATTGGCAAGCAATGGGGAAATCTCATTGAAACTAGCTAATTGAGAATTTGGCCTTCCAAATAATTTTTTATAAAACAAGTAGTTTGAAAGCAAAGCGTTCTGATAATTGCTTCTATCTACTATCTGCCTATGTATAAACATTCCCCTTCCTCAAGAAAAGAAACCCCACATATAATCTTGATGTAAGATAGAATTCTTAAAAACTTCTAAGAGTTGTGTCACTTAAGTGGTGAATTAACAAATACTTTTTACTGAGGATGTGAATCCCACAAAATACATCCTGCACAGAGCTGACTGAGGAGTTTTTACTTTTTATTCTAAGATATTTTAGAAAATATGATGGTTAGACTTTGATTTATTAGACTCAAAACAGTTTGGTTTTCTTTTCATTTTTTCAAATGAGATAAGTTAATTTGTACCCTGCTAATATTTTTAAAAATTATAATTAGATTCTTGTCTCTGCCTTAAACCCTAAAAGTAATGGTTTATTTTACAATAAACAATTTTAGCATGGATTCGTCTCACTACGAGATATGGGTTTCCTGTAATCAGAATCTTTTTCAGCATTTATATTGTAAAGTAGGCAATGAAAAATATATAAATAGCATAAAATGATAAAATCTATCCAAGATGTTTTGGTAAATATATTGAAATATTTTAATATATTACTTTATGTATTAAAGATTTGATATGTATTAATATTTTAAAAAATGACATAACATTAAAAGTGTGGAAATTTGAGAAGTCATTTTGAAATTTAGTTTACAGTAATTTCTTACAAGAAAATAAAGATATAATTACCCACCATCTTAAATACTGACAGAAACACTATTTTCATTATTGATCTAAAGCTATAAAATTGGATAAGCCAATGAATGTCAACTTAGAAAATGGTGTAAGTTTTCATAAGCCAGATCTCCCCAAACATTTTATTACTAATAAAATTAATTTGGTAAAGTCGAAGACTTCATTATAATTTGAATGCTCTTTGTAGTTCAAGCAGAATTGGAATACTCAATTGAGTCCTTAATCAAAAGCTTAGCATTTCTGCTCAAGCAGAATAACAATGAAAAAAATATTTATATGTATATGTCTAGCATATTTAACATCTACAAGATAGTTTTTTAAAAATGGGGACTCTACATGATTTAAAACAGAAATAGAGAATGTATTTTACCCTAAAACATTTTCAACATAAGTTATTGTGAGGTCACAATTCAAGGGAAATATATGTAATTTATATAACAATTTTAATCATAATATATAAATCACATTAAGGAAGACTGAGGCACTGTAGTTCAGAAGAGTTCAAATTTCTTCATTGCTATATGTAAAGAAGGCAATTATCTATATCAAATAATCTTTTTTATTATCAACCATTTGAACATGTGATTTCTTATTTTTTGCTATTTTCTTTGATACTGAATTAAAGCTGATACAAATTGGCCTTTTAGTTGTTGGGAGTGGCCAAACTGACATGATTGGGGAGGGGCTGAGAAGTGTTGTTTTTTGTAAAAATTCTTTAATCATTTCATAGAGGTAAACATACTTGAATGCTAAATACCTGACCTTTTCAAATAAATGCAGACCTACCTTGATTTTCACAGTAAGTCTCTATTAATTTCCATGAGACAATGTTTTCACAAATGTAAGGCAAACAGATGTTAAATTACTTAAGAGAACTCATAATTTAAATAATTAAAACTAATTTGTGTTTAAAGCTATTTGCAGATTTATTAGAGAAACAAATACAAATATGCATTTCTACAGAACTGTTTTTTTTCCAAAATGAGCTTAAAACTTGTTCCACAGTTTTTACTTGTTTATATATCTATGGTAACCCAAGTATTGGCTTCTGTACCACTTGTAATGAGACAATTGCCCTTCCATTGCAATTATAAAAAACTATTTAAAAAAAAATTCGGCACATACACGTTAAATATTTTTCCTTAAAAAAATAATCTAATCAAAATATTGAATACTTTAGATTTAAACAATATTTTATTTACAAATCTGATTTGATTACTTTATTACACAAGGTAATGCTTCAATTTTCAAGAACAGTTTTTTTTAATATATAGACCAGTGGAATGACATCCTATCTAGTAATATGTACTACACTTCATTTCTTTTTCAAAATTAACATGACAAGTTTTCTAATACTTTCATTTTTTTGGAAAAAAATGTTATTTTTATTGGGGCACATATCTGATGAAACAAAAATTAACATGCAGAATTCCAAAAATAATCTGTTAAAGTAATATGATACTTACCCTTTATGTAATAAGACATCTATGAACAACAGTGCATAACAATATTATGTATTCATGTTTATGAGAAACCAAGCAGGAGGCAAAATGAGTTCATTCTGCTTTCTAATCATGTGCAATTTCATATGGCTGTTTGCATCATTTAAATAAAGTGTGTACATTAAGTTTCTAAGACTGCATTGCACCCAAAATTATTATGGATAGCCATGCTTGCCCTGTATTTAATGAGTGATGAATTTCTCCTACTAACAGAGTAACTGGTCTCAAATCGTGTCTGTGATGTAAAGAGTATTAAATTATGTTTTCATCTCTTTTCAATTGCTGCCTTGGAAAGCAAGAATTCCCTTCTTGGAGAAGACTTACAGTAAGTAAAATTTACTTAAGGACTCAGTGAGGAATCAGCACATGAATCAAGAATGCAATATAAGAATGGATTAAAAAAATGTGATTATCAGTACCTTTGTTGAAATCTATTACCACCATTAAAATTTCCAAGGAAAGATAGGGCCTGTAACATAGGGGTTCCATTCATTGTTAAATTACTAAAATCTACCAATTTAATGCTTTCATACTGTTTATTTTTTTCCAATAGAAAAATAAATCTCATACATTAGAAGTGGTACACAAAAAACTGGGATAAAATTTATCAGATTCTTGATAGCACCATTTACACATTCTTAAAGTAAACATTAATATGCACTTTCTTAGAAAGCGATATAAATATATAATACAGGACTTGCTAACCTCTGTTAACCATCTGAATACGATGGAATAATCTATCTCTACTGTGCAGGTAGGCTGTGCATGGTGGTGTGGCAATATAATTTTAAAAGTTTGTTACAGATGTGATGGGAAGCTGGAAGGAGTCGAATAAGCAGAAAAAAGAGCTTAGATCTATTGTAAGCAATGAGTCGAAATGAGCCGTTACAGGTTAGAATTTATCTTTGTTTCTGATCATTCAATGAGAAAATGACTTCCACAGAAATAGATACATTTAACTGTTTCAGGAGTGGAGTGGGTGAGGTGAAGTAGGATTGAAAGTCCTACAGGTAATAGCAATAACTGGAAGTGCAGACGAAATTGGTCTTCAGTGCAAAGAGGAAGGCAGCCGTTTAAAAAGTCTAGGTGCAATGTTGTGGTGCTGAAAGAAAAGCTCCCAGTGATAAAGGAAAAAAAAAACTGCAATGCAACTTCAAGCAGTAATTTTGTGGTGCTGAAAGGACAGCTCCCAGTGTTGAGGAAAAGATCTTGGATCTAGAATGAGGTGTCCAATCTGTATGATAAACAGCACACTGTGTCTCAGAGCGCCCATTCAATCTCAGTAAGTAAATGAAATATTGATTGAAAGTGACCCTGAAACAGAATGCATTAAAAAGACATAGAAAGCTGCAGAACTGAGGTAATTCGTATTCAGCATGTTCACCAGCCTCCCTATAGCAAAACAAGTCTATAAATAGTTGCATTTCATAAGATGTTTGGCCCTTGTATCATCAGTTTTCTCCATTTTGGATCAGTATAGCTGAACAGCCATTGTTACATGCCTACCTGTGGCAGTTTGAAGCCATACTAATTTTCTTCCAGTAAATTAAAGCATCACATCACAAATCAATTCTACATGGTCTATAAATTTCAGAGAATAAGTTTTTAGACAGCATGAAGCTGAATTACACATAATGCACACAAACCCTTATCTGTTACCATAAATTAAAATGTAAATATCTTCAGTTTAGCTTTCAGATTTAACTAACATATAACCATGCCAACTAGCAAAAGTTTAAAATTCCCATTTACAATTAAAATTGAACTAAGTGCATTTTCAGCAATACTAGCTAATAAAATACATATAATTGTTTAAATGGTTTGGCTTCAAAGTAACATTAAATTCCAGATGAAATGCATGGGCTCCACAGTGGACTACTGGAATTTTGAAATAAAAGGTTGAAGATTTGCTAAGACTGAACAAAACATTTTAAAGACCCAACATTTGAAATGCTTCTAATACACATCCTAGATCACTTCCTTTCTCTTTTTCAACTAAGTGGGGCCCCAATCTTTGCCTTTGTTCACTGCTGACTCTGAGACAGCATGGTGAAAGAAATTTACATAGATATTATTTACTGTTAATGTATTATAAATGATCTGAGACTTGTGACATGCAAGGAAAAAATGAGACGGGAGACAAGTGATGCTACATGATGAACTAAGCACATTTATAATGATAAAATGAGTAAATATAATAGCGGCAATGCTAACCACTGATTCCACGAGATACACTATTTGTCAAAACTTACACAGCTACAGAGTATCGACGATAAATAGTCATTACCAATTAACACAGTTTACTACAGCTTTTCTCTTTCATTTAAACAAGCATATCATTCCCTTTTAAAATCATTCTCTAAATAAATATTTAGAGATAGAGAACTCTAAATGAAATAACAGTCCAATGTTAAAAACTAAAAAAAAATGAATCTACTCTTACAGTTTGACAGAAATGAATTATTAATAGTGGAAGGGGAAGGGATCAGGAAATAATTTCAAGTTCTCAATGTCCAAAAGTAAATTGCACAGTAAATCAATATGAAATGAAGAGTCCATATAGTTCAATGAACAAAAGGGAAAGTTCATGAGGACAAAGATCACAGTTCAGAGAGAGGCTGGACGAAATTCAGACATGGAGCATCACACTCATTGTTCTTTAATTGGTTGCACAGAAAGGAGCAGCTGGGATGCCATTTAGCTTGCTAGGATGGACGTAATCAATGGGTTGAAGTTGAGATGGAAGTAATTCTCTTTTGTAATTCAGTTGCTCAGCCAGATGATCCAGAGGTAGCCAGCATTTTATTTTTGTCCATTGAATTTAAGACTGCATGCACAGCATGAGGAGGTGCTTGGGGATGGATGCCCCTATGAGTGGCCTTGAGTGGGCAAACTCAGAGGTTAACAGATGGTGTGTCAAATGGCCTGGACAGTTGGCACTCAGGAGAGGTACAGAAGAGGGTGACAGTTGTTGGGTCTTGGGAACAAAGGCTTACTTTGAAATGACCTGTCAAAAAGCCTGACAAAGGTAGATCACACTACCTCTCAAGATAAACTGCCTCTTCTAAATAAGCATGCAGGAAATACTGTCTGGTTGGTGACATAAAAATGCTCCACAAAACATGCAAATTACCGAGTATTAGAAACTGCATTGGCTGCTAGCGCCATGCTGCAAAGACTCCATCATGGGAGCAAACAGCTAAATCACAGATAGCTTCACAGTAAAATCTACATTCACAATACTAATAGGTTTCTAGTGTTAACAAATTATACACAATTATAAGCTCTTAAAATGCAACATACTTATCAAGCAGTTGCAGATAATGAAACATTATCAGCTATCAATAATTTGTTGGCACTTTCACTTTTGTTTATAAAATTTCCAATACACTGTACCACAGTTATGTGTCTAAACAGTGAGGATGTTAATGGAGTAATGACTGTTCTACTGGCCAGGCGATGGGATCAGTAGTGAATTCAGTGCTTAAAAACAAATGTACAAACCTCTGAAGAGGTGGGACTCCATGTGAGAACTTTTGTTGAACTTACAAATGATGAAGAATGGGCCATGGCCAGCATGCAGCATTATTTCCATTGTCTAGTTCAGATGGAGAACAGGTGCTTTTATTGATCTGTAAACTTACCAATATAATTTTCCACAGTTTTAACCTTTTAAATATTTTACAGTGCTTTTATGCAACTATATTGCTTTTTGATCATTTTAAATTTAAAACTTATTTTCAAAATATTGTTTCCTACTTCGCTGTGCCCTAAGCAGGAAGTAAGACTTACATGACAGTGCTTTGGCCTCACTCCATTTTAGGTCACTGACCCCACCATACTCAACCTAACAGTAGTTAATTTAGTGTTATCTAGAACTAATACTGAAAACTATACGCATATCCCTGTCTACATTCAATCATTAAACTACAATAATGCTGGTAAAATGGCAGGCTTAAATCTTACACTAGAAACACCTCTGACAAATATACACAAGCAAAGTATAGAGAACAAAACAGATCAAGAAAAAATTCTTTCTATGAAACATCTGGTAAAACACATATTATTTACATATACACATTGTCAACATAGTCGCATTCATTTGCATAATTATATATTAATAACAGAAAAACTTCACTTCTGCAAAGTACAGTACATCCTTCTTGAAAATGGGGTAAAGGAGGGGTTAAAACAATCTGATGTATAATTGGGGCACTCAACCCACTTTCTGAGGATTGGCAGCCCGCACTCCTTGCTCATATGTGATCCTTTGTGTAATTAAATACTGAGCAGCCTGTGTTGCAGCTGGTGTTCCAGTAATGGTTACCTTCCGATTCCTTGTGCCAGGTACGAATTCTCCCTTTTTGGAGATCTGTATCCTTGCACCAGTCAACTCCTGGTATTCCACTAATGTTTTCCCTCCTTTGCCAAGTATTGCACCAACTAAGTTTTCTGGCACTGCTATTTCAACTACATCCTTTGATCCATCTGTGGATTTTTCTGTTCCTAGAATGGCACTGGCAGCTAGGGGAGAAGCAGCTCCAAAATATCCATTGGTTGCAGCAGTAGCAGCAGCCAGGCTACCTAATGCAAATGTCCCCGCCGTACCACCAGCTGTGCTGCCACTGGCTGAGGCTTCACTGGCATAGGTGGCCAACAAATTGGCTGCTGCTGCTGCTGGGTTGGCACTGGCAGCTGCTGCAGCCAAGGCCCCTGTTGCTGCTGCTTGACTGAGACCTAAACCTAATGTGTTGAGATTATATCCGTAGCTGGCTAAAGTATTAAGTGCAGAGGTGATGGCCACCAGGTCATTGCCTGTGAAGCCAGATAAGACTGCTGGGAAGGCTGCAACGCCAGCAAGGTTAGCATGTCCTAAGAGCCCTGCGGCTGCGGCAGCAGTTGGTAACACTTCAGCAGTGTTTGCATAAGGAGATCCGGTTGGATTGGAATTTGCCACTGGACCTGTAACATTGGCATAACTGATATTGAGACAGCTGCCACTCTGTGGATCCTCTTGTATCTTCTGGATGATAAGTTCAACAGCTTTTCGGTTTTGTTCAGGTTCTCCACTCACAGTGACAACCCTCTCTTGCAAGTTGATCCCATCAGGTTTCTGGGAAAGCTGCACCCAAGCCCCTGACTGCTCCATTATAGCCTTCACAGTAGCACCTCCCTTCCCTATTATCAGACCTGCTGTGCTGTTGGGAACTATAATCTTTACCTGTAATTAAAAAAAATACGTATAAATAATACTTCTGTTTTGCGCATACACATTATATTACTTTGCTATCCTAGAAAAAAGTAAATAATAAATTGAAAATTAGTTTAAACATAATTTATGAAAGATAGAAACATCACAACTTCTAAAGTGACTTTTATCACATTTTAATACAATTATCTTGTAAAATCAGAATTTCCAAAAGCAAAAGCAATTTTCAGTTTAAAATTATTAAAATTTTTCCTGGAGTCCTTGTGCATTTCAGTAGTTTTAAGAAATCAGTATGTTCTTAAAAAAAAGGGGGTTTCATAAGTATACATCAATGGTAACATTTTTATATAGCTCCAAAATAAAAATACTGTTGATATTTTTCACCTATTGTAGCTTTAAGAATACCTTTGGTCTAAAACATATAAAAACAAAGAGTACAGGATTATGATGCAAAGTTAGTAAAGATAAAAGTAGTAAAGTTCTAGCTTGAGTCCCTTCGGAAAATTAATTTCATGTTCCTTATCACCTAGCAATTTTTGTGTTATTCAAACCTTACTTGTTTCATGACTAATATTTTCAGAGAGCAACAAAATTATTACTAGTGGTATTTTGATTTTTAGATTAAACTGACACACAACATATAACTTTATCAAAATAACATATTTTTAAATAATTAATATAAAAAATTTCAACCACTTTAGGGAGGTGAACAATGATATTTGGATATGATATTGCCTGGATGTTCTACTTAAATTTGTAAAATGACTATTTTAATTAGACAGATAATTCTCTTTTTTGGCAGTTGTAGCTACATTTTAAAAAATAGGGCTTACGACCATATTATCAAAGGTTACCGAAAATTTACTGGAGTCACAGGAATAATTACGATGCAATGTGACCATATGAATAGAGGCATTTTAGCTAATTTGTATCAAAACATCCATCCACAAAACCTGGACTATTTGATTATTTAATTATAATCAAATACTATTGTAAAAAGGATAAAATCAGTAAGGTATTTTTTATAACCCCTACAATTAAAATATAAATATTAAAAATTTTATTTTGGTAGCACAAAGATACCCATGGCACTGTTTTATGACTCACTGAGTAGATAAAAAACTGGGAGAGTTGTGTCACTGACATAGCACTAAAGTAACTGCTTTTCTTGTTCTGATATTAAAATGGGCCAGTTGAAGTAACTTGTTGAAATTTGAGCAGGAATTTAGTTGAGATATTCTATGAAATATTTCATTAGCTAGTTTTTAGCACATATTGCATGCTATCTTTAAAACAGAGATTTGGGTAAAACTATTTTAAAGAAATACAGGCATGTATTTCTGGCAATTTTGCCCTTTAAGGTAGCAAGTAGTGAAAGTATAAATTCAAATTCTAGACAGTGTCACCTGATAAATATGTTTACATGTATTAACACATGTGTATACACACACACACACACAACTTTTCTTTCCACACATATAATTTATAGGAATGGGGTTTTGTTTCATTCAAATTTGTCTATAAAATAATTTCATTTTGTTGAAAACAATATAAATTTTCTAGAAACATTTTTAGGAATGTCAAATATGTCCTTCATATTCCTCCTGATTAAGTGCATTCAGTTTTAAGAAGTTGGATGAGAAATAATTTTTAAAAACATGTTCATTTGTTAATTTGGCTCACAGACTCTTTTGTAAACTTATTTGTCTGAAATGCTACAGTATGTTAAAATATTATAATTAGAAAGTTAAACCATGATTACTTCTTACACTAATTATAAAGATGAATTAGAATCATCCTTACATTTTATCCTGTACACATGAGTATTGAGAAAATTTACTTTTAAGGATTTAAATATCTGAAAGCTAAATATGATTATATTTTATAAGTAAGTACTTCTTTTTAAAATCAGAACATTTTTTATATCGTTGAAGACATTTATATACTGGCAAGCTGTGGTTTTTAACATACTTTTTATGTTTTAACATAATTTTTATGAAGAAAAATACATTAACCAAAACTTTCATAAGAGCTGTTCTTAAATTATCTTAAGTTCTAATATCGCTATTGTTTTGCCATGAAAGTTGACATGAAAGGTCAACTATGGGAACTATGCTACAGACTGTCAATAAAAAGCAATGAAATACATAAATTTATAACATCCATTCTAAAATCACCTTCAACGTCTATGAGATGTGTGAAGATGACATTAATTTATACTACACTGCACACCAGTCTCATACTATATTTACTGCATCCACAGCTTTTTGGTAAAAACCCTAGTACTAGTTCTATTCTTCCAAAAGAACTTGCTGATGTGTGCACAGCATTGCTATTATTGCACATTAGTTTCTCCTTTCTTTTCTTATTTTTCCTCATCTTTCCTCATCTTTCTTTCTTTTCAACATTAAAAAAAATTCTGAAACAACATATAGTTCAGAAATGGTGTGTGAACTTCTCATAATTGTAAGCATAACCAAAAAAATCTGTCACTTTGGAAATTAAAACTATGCCATCCCATTATCTTTATATTAATTAGATGTATGGCTTCATTTTCATCCATGAAGTCTGTTCACATACTGACTCACATAAGTATATGTATACTTATTTCTAAAGAATTGAGAGAAATTAAAAAAAACCTGGATCCTAAACAGCATATAAATTATTTGGTGTAACACACACCAACTAAATCAGGTATGCTGTTTACAGCTACAGATCAGTTTTCAGAGCTATGATCAATTCAATTATTTATGGAATGCTTACTGAGTGGTCCAGGCCCTGTGTTGGGAGTTAGAGATAAAGGATAGATATGGCACTCCTCCTGCCTATAAGGAACTTTTAGATTAGCTGTAGAAAAAGATGTGTAAATGTAACAGTGCAGTGAAGTCTTAAAAGTGCTGGTATATAGGGAGATGAAGAGTACAGAGTAGACACAAAGCCTAACTGGAAGGAGAAGGGGTAAGTAAGAAAATCTTTGAGAGACAATGATTACTATGTGTCCATATGTCTTTCACATCTTTGATCTGTAAGTATTCCTGTTCTTTATTTATCAGACATTCCTGTAAGGTTGATCTGTTATCTCTATGTTGGAGAGTTTCCATTCACACCTAAACCCATTTTAATAGTGATCATGTGCTTAAGTATGGTTTTTAAAGAAAAGTGTTTACTTAAATTTTCCCTATTCCTAGATTTATAATTATGTACTACCAAAAAAATGAGATAAGATTAATAATATAATTATGTTAATTTTACTAGTATCAACTGCTTTTCAGAAAAAGAAGTAATTAAATGACTATTTCTCTATGTGCAGCCAAAGAAGAACCTCTATGGGCACCCTACGAAATGTATTAAAAATACCAAATAGGTAGGTATTAATGTTGATACGTTTATGATTAAAAATAAGTATTAAGCAAACAAATTTACTCCTTTGCCAAATAAGAAC
Source organism: Ailurus styani (assembly GCA_002007465.1). Classification (NCBI taxonomy): domain Eukaryota; kingdom Metazoa; phylum Chordata; class Mammalia; order Carnivora; family Ailuridae; genus Ailurus; species Ailurus styani. The sequence goes on from LNAC01000936.1 coordinate 69,870, forward strand.
TAAAACTCATTATCGTCTTAAAAGCAATGAAAGTGGGCGCCTGGGTGGCTCAGTGGGTTAATGCCTCTGCTTTCGGCTCAGGTCATGATCTCAGGGTCCTGGGATCGAGGCCCGCATCGGGCTCCACGCTCAGCGGGGAGCCTGCTTCCCCCTCTCTCTCTCTGCCTGCCTCTCTGCCTCCTTGTGATCTCTCTCCCTCTGTGAAATAAATAAATAAAATCTTTAAAAATAAAAAATAAAAAGACTACTTGTTTAACGTCGTCTATGACATCTTTGCATATTTTTAAAAAGGGATTAAAATGACCAGCAATGGAATTCCAATCAGTTGCCAAAGATGATTTGAGCTCTCTGACGTGGTAGGACATAATGTTTGGTGCTGACTATACAGTTCCTACCTTAAGTAGGTGACCTAGGGCCAATAATGTGATCATCGTGGCAGGAAAATTATTTAATTATTTCATAAAGCCATACTTTCATATAAATTCAAAACAAGTTCCATTTTAATTTAAGATATCTCAGTTAATAGTATGGATTATTTAAGGGCGGCCATATTATATACCACATATGCATGGACTTATATTTATAAAGCAATGCCTATCAATAGTGGATACCTTTCATTTATTCTTTCATTCATTCAGCCATGCTGATCTTCCTTCTCCTGGCAACAGACCCTAATTTTCCTTTGGGAAACACCCTCTCTCACTCTTAGTACATGTGGTTCAGGTAAAGCCGACAACCTTCCAATGCTCTAGGAGTAGAAACATAACAGAGCCTGACACATCACAATATCCACACCTCTGGCAGTTACTGATTTTGGATTGAGGATGTGGCCCAGGATGGTCCAATGAGTTAACCTGAGAATTTGGTAAAACTGTTGAGACAGAAATATCTGTGTTTCTAATCTAGTAGAGAACAACCCTGACATTACTAGTGACTATCTTGCCACCCTATGGAAAGAGGAAGAACCTGACTGAAAATAAAGTTAACCTAGATAAAAGAAGTCTACAAAAATGGAAAAAATTCTGACAGCATTTTGGCATCTGAATCTAGCCATGTCTAAAGCTAGCACAGATCAATATAGTTCCCTTTTTAAGCCACTTTGCATTGGATTTCTATAATTTATAACCAGGCAAGTAGTATATTAGAAAAAGCTTTTACATTCTTGTTATATCATATATTATTTGCCTATCCAAAAGAAATACTGACATTTTGTTGTATCTCCTGATGCTCTCAAAGTCAAAACATTATAGCTTCAATAAAGAAACACAATGGATTATTTAATTTACCTTTTACCAAGATATATTCAACATGATACAGAATAAATCTCTATCATTTCCCCAGTGTATTACACTTTAGGCTGCTAAGGCACTGTTTTGTAGTGTCCAATGAAGATGCATAAGTCATTTTGGGGATCTATACTGAACTCCAGACCAAAGTAAATTGAAAACCTCATATCTTTTCTTTTGATTATAGATTTTATACACATAAATATCTGTCTTCCTGAAAAGTACTGATTTGACAAAATATGTACAGGACTGCTACATGAATGCAAGTATCCAAATAGAACAAAAAAGGAACTCCTATACTAGTCTGTTTAATCTACTCACTTTTGATAATCAAATCAAAGGCAACACAGTTTGCATAAGCATGAATAATATTATTGTAAAATACCATGCTGTCTTTTCTTACATATCTTCAACAGTCCTTCCCTCACCACTGCCAATACCAGGTTTCAAACCTGGGAGCCATCTGTGCCTTTTCTTGCTCCCGAGATCTCTACATCCTGTTATGTACTGTTTTATTTTTTCCCCCTGAAATGCTTCTTGCATAGACCTACTGCTTTATCTTATCCAAAGAAATGCACGGCATAATAAAAAGAATCTTGAATAGGCAGTTTGAAGATACAGGCTCTCACCCTGGCTCTGCTGTGTTACCTTTGTCAAATCACTTCAGTTTCATCATCTATAAACTCAGAAAACTTGGTAAGATTATGGATGAAGAGTTTTTATTTTAGCATTATAAAAATCCCTACTCAACAGCTGTCAGTGATGACTCCACCATTCAGTTACCCACTGAATTATCTAGAATCCTTATGTAGATATTCCAAATTCTCTGTATCCTGTGCCTGACTTGTCATTCCAGCTTCATCTTTTAAGACTGGTACACCGTGCTGAATCCAAACTTTACCTTCTAGTTCTTGGATATACTCTATATTAGTCATTTTTCCACGACTTTGCTTTATTATTTATTCATTTGGTCCCACTGACTGAAATGTTATCTACCTATATCCCACACTGTTCTTTCACTGAAAATACATTTTTTCCTCCTCAAATCTTTTATGTCCTTCAAGAACAGTTCAAATGCAATATAGTTTGTAAACTCAATCCTGGTTCCTGAAGACCAAAGTGTCAAAATACTTTTCTGTATTTCTTATTATGTTACTTATCCAATGCTGGCTTATATTAGCATAGAATAGACATTTACCTCTCTTACAGAATTTTATCTTCCTGATCGCCATTGTCTTATTTAATTTTGTATTTATTATTTGCACTTAGTTGATGTTATCAATTGGATAACTGTTTAAAAAATAAATCCAAAAATATACATTAATAAGAACTAAATAAACTGTTTAAAAGATTCCATTGCGGCCATACAGTCGTGTGTAGTGTATGTGTGCACGTGTGTGTGTGTGTGTAAAATATGACATTGGGTTCTTAAAACAACAATAGCTTAAAACAAGAATAACATTATCATCTCTAATTTAAATTCAGACTATCCTTTAGTGGCTGGAGCCACTTTCTTCCAGTAATTTGCCAAAATGACCAACACAAAGGAAGGAGGAGAGGTACCCAATATATGTTCTCTAGGCCTTTTAGAAAACAAGGAGTTGATCCTTTGGTCTCATATTTGTGAATCTACAAGAAAGGTGATATTATGGACATCAAGGGAATGGGCATTGTTCAAAAAGGAATGCCCCACAAATGTGACCATGACAAAACTGGAAGAGTCTACAGTGTTACCCAGCATGCTATTGGCACTGTTGTAAACAAATAAGGATGAGACTCTTGCCAAGAGAATTAATGTATGTACTGAGCATAGTAAACACTCAAAAACTCGAGATAGCTACCTCAAGCATGTAAAGGAAAATGATCAGAAAAAGAGGGACGGTAAAGAAACAGTACTTCAGTTCACTGGAAGTGCCAGCCTGCCCCACTCGGAGGAGCATATTTCATGAGAACCAGTCAAAAGGAACCTGAGCTGCTGGATCCCATTCCCTCCGAATTCATGGCAGGGTAAGTGTTAAAAAAAAAAAGACCTCAAAACTGTAAAAAAAAAACCCCAACAAACTCAAAGATTATATTGCAACCATACTGAAATATACAAAAGATAAATATAAAGATGTTTTAATCTTATCATAAAATTACTGAAACCAGTAACATTCACAGATTTATGGTCATTTAAAAAACCACCAACAGAATGAATGGATGTTGTACTTTGTCAAATGCTTTTTCTGCATTTATTGAGAATGATATGGTTCTTATCCTTTCTTTTATTAATGTGGTATATCACATTGATTGATTTGTGAATACTGAACTTCTCTTGCAACCCAGGAATAAATCCCATTTAATCATGGTGAATTTTTTTAAATGTATTGTTGGATTTAGTTTCTAGTATTTTGTTGAGGATTTCTGCATCTATGTTCATCAGAGATACTGGCCTGTAGTTCTCTTTTTTAATGGAGTCTTTATCTGGTTTTGGTATAAGGGTGATACTGGCCTCAAAGAATAAATTTGGAAGTTTTCCTTCCTTTTCTATTTTTTTGAATAGTTTGAGAAGAACAGGTACTAACTCTTCTGTAAATGCTTGGTAAAATTCACCTGTGAAGCCATCTGGCCCTGGACTTTTGTTGGGAGTTTTCTGACCACTGATTAAATTTCTTTACTGGTTATTGCTCTGTTCAAGTTTTCTATTTCTTCCTGTTTGACTTGTAGTTTATACAAATGGTATAGGGAAAACTGGACAGCAACATGAAAAGAATAAAACTATTCCACTTTCTTACACCATTCATAAAAATAAATTAAAAATGGATTAAAGACCTAAATGTGAGACATGAGACCATAAAAATCCTAAAGGAGAACACAGGCAGTAACCTCTTTTACATTGACCACAGCAACTTCTTTTTAGATATGTCTCTCGAGGCAAGGGGAACAAAAGCAAGAATAAACTACTGGGACCTCATCAAAATAAAAAGCTTCTGCATAGCAAAGGAAACAACAAAACTAAAATACAACCTACGGAATGGGAGAAGATATTTTCAAATGAAATATCCAATGGTTAGTATACAAAAATCTATAAAGAACTTACCAAACTCAAAACCTTAAAAGCAAATAATCCAATTATAAAATGGGCAGAAGACATGAACAATTTTCCAAAGAAGACACACAGATGAACAGACACGTGAAAAGATGCTCAACAGCACTGATCATGAGGGAATTACAAACCAAAACTACAATGAGATATCACCTCACACCTGTCAGAATGGCTAAAGTCAACAACACAAGAAAAAACAGGTGTTGGCAAGGATGCAGAGAAAGGGGAACCTTCCCACACTGTTGGTGGGAATGCAAGCTGGTGCAGCCACGGTGGAAAACAGTACGGAGGTTCCTCAAAGAATTAAAAATAGAACTATCCTACAATCCAGCAATTGTACTAGGTATTTACGCAAAGAACACAAAAATACTAATTCAAAAGAACTCATACACCCTGATGTTTATAACTGCATTATCTACAATGGCTTAATTATGGAACCAGCTGACATGTCCATCCACTGATGAATGGATAAAGAAGAGGTGGTATAGATATAAAATGGAATATTACTCAGCCATAAAAAGAATGAAATTTTGCCATTTGCAATGATGTGGATGGAGCTGGAGTGACATGAAATAAAATCAGTCAGAGAAAGACAAATCTGAGCTCACTCATATATGGAATTTAAGAAACAAAGCAAACAAGCAAAGAGGAAAATGGGAGGGAGAGAGAGAGAGAGAGAAAGAGAGAGACAGAGGGGGGCAAACCAATTAACAGACTCTTAACTAGAAAGAATAAACTGATGGTTACCAGAGGAGGAGTGGCTAGGTGCAGGGGGATGAGTAAAATAGGAGATGGGGATTAAGGAGAGCACTTGCTGTGATCAGCAAGTTGTATGGAAGTGTAGAATCACTATATTGTACACCTGAAACTAATATTATACTATATGTTAACTAATGGGAATTTAAACAAATCTTGAAATATTAAAAAAATAAATATAAGAAAAAAGTGAAAATAGTAAAAAAATGAGAAAAAATCACTACCATTATAATAGTTAAATATGCACTATATGCCTTTTTCTTAAATTTCACTGATGTGTGTATTATGTTTTTCCTATGATATTTTGTAGTTTCTTACTCACTAAGGTTTTGTGGGTAGGCTTTTTAGCCATAAAAAATGTAGCCAAACTGGTTGTAAAAGTACAGAATACAAATATATCAGAGTTTACTTGATTAAGTTATGAACTGGATCAATAATATGACTCAAATGATAGTTTCTACTGAGTCATAATCACAATTTATAATTGATGCAATTACCTCCTATCCCTTGTCTTGCTTTAAGCAATTACATTTTTACCTCAGAATAATTAACTCTAAAAGTTTTGTGGAGATTGTACTTCATTTTATATCTTCTTTCAAAGGGCCTTACTTTACTTGTCCCTTTGGCTGCTAGATATGAGAGAGAATGACAGACAGTACACCTCTTTTTTTGTGTCTCTTTGGAAGAAGACAGAAAATGAACAATAATCCCCATGAAATTTCTTCTTATTTTTTTTTAAGATTTTATTTATTTGACACAGAGAGGCACAGCGATAGAGGGAACACAAGTAGGGGGAGTGAGAGAGGGAGAAGCAGTCTTCCAGCTGACAGGGAGCCTTATGTGGGGCTGGATCCCAGAACCCTGGGATCATGACGTGAGCCGAAGGCTGATGCTTAATGATTGAGCCACCCAGGCGCCCCACTCCCCATGAAATTTCTAAAGGCAAATAAAGTTTAACTTAACTTTTTTAGTTAATACATTATTTCATGTTGGCCCTTGAAGCATTATTAAAAGTTTTTTTTCTTTTGATAACTGCTGCATATTTTAAAGATACATCACATTGCATTCCAGAGAGGGATAACACTTAAGCATAAGAAAAATAGGAAAAATTAGGGGCGCCTGGGTGGCTCAGTGGGTTAAGCCTCTGCCTTCGGCTCAGGTCATGATCCCAGGGTCCTGGGATCAAGCCCCGCATCAGGCTCTCTGCTCAGTGGAAAGTCTGCTTCCTCCTCTCTCGGTCTGCCTCTATGCCTACTTGTGATCTCTCTGTAACGTAAATAAATAAAATCTTTAAAAAAAGAGAAAAATAGGAAAAAATCAGTATTTTATTGGTAAGAACAAGGAAAGGAAAAGCACTTTAAACTATTTCTGTTATGTCAAGATGCTAAGTACTCTAAACATAATTATGTCAAAAAAGAAAAAAATACTAGCAATCAAATAACTATAAAGAAAACACAAGGGTTGTAAATTATAAACAGTTTAGGGCAGCCTATTACTTACAAATGAAAATAATTTGGAGCACTGTCATCTTAATGCTTACTAAACTATATTTTACTAAAATGAGGTTAAATTTCTGGAAGCCCATTTGTCATCACTGTCCATGTGTGAAATTATCAAAAGTCTCTTAGAAATTATTATTATTACTGTTATTATTTTAAACCATCTCTTCTTAGACCAGCTCTTTCAGAGTATATATAATAAGATAAATGTTTAGTGTTCTTAATTCTGATTAGTGAAAAAATGTATGTGAAATATTTGGGGTTTTAATATGAAAACTAGTGTTTTTAATTTAATATTTTAAAGATTGTAATGCCAATTTAAAAAGTGAAAAATAGATGAACATTAGATTAACATTAAAGTAGGGGCTGTGTTCATGGAAGTGGATGATGAAAAGGGATGAGAGGTAAGGATAGAGGGAATCAAGAATTCTATTTTGGATATTTTAAGTTTGAAATCCCCATCAGACATCTAAGTGTTGATATTGAGTAGGTGATTGGCTATGGGTCTGGAGATTGGAGGAAATTTGAGAGTTAACATAGAGATAGTTATTTAAAGCAACAGGAATGGATAAGGCAGTCTAGGGGACCATAAAAGTGAATAAACAATTCATTAAATAGTGAACAGTAAAGAACTGTGTTTGACAAGAAAATATTAAGCTGCTAAAATCAATCAAAGATATTCAAGATAGATCAGCAAAATTAATCACTAGGAAAAAAGTGAACCAGGAATGGTCTATTAATCTCTTTCTTTTAAAAAATATGTGGCAGTATGTATTGCCTTTTGGAAATCACAGAGTAGTATACATTAAGTTATAAAATGAACATAATCTTTACCTTAGTTTCTCTCCTCTCGTGATCCTTCTGGGAAATAACCCAAAACACAGAAAATATACACACAGAGCTGTGCACAGGCACTATATACAATTATAAAAAAATGTGGAAAATAACACAAAATTCTAAAATATATATAAATGTGTATGTAGATTTTGGATTAAATAGTGTAAAATTACATGCAGGTAAAACTGAAATGAAGGTGATAATAGAAATTGAATTTCAGGTGAGTTTTTTTCCTTACTATAAACTTTGTCTTATTTTAATATTTTAAAAGCAGTATAACAAAAGGAAATTAAAAAAAAATTACTCCCAAACTAGGCTGCTGAATAAATAAATCCTGCAAAAGCAGAATAAATAATTTGTTTAAAATCGTTTTAGTACATTTCCAGTATTCATAATTATTTATTCAGTGCCTACTGTATGCCAAGTACTGTTCCAGATGCTGGTGACTTTATAGAAGTAAATAAAAAAGAATAAGATCTCACTTTATGAAGCTTACAGTCAGGTGGTATCATAAAGGCTACCAAATATTTAAATTCAATTATAATATTAGTTGAGAGGTGACAAGAGATTTAGAATACCCCTTTAAATTTTAAAATAAGGAAATTTAAAATCATAGTTTTAAATAAGAATCATGTAATTAAAATAAATGCCCATTTATGAACACCATAAAGGTAATTTTGGAATTTAAAGCTTTTTAGAATTCTGAGTTTATTCATGGATTGATTTGACACTCTCTGATATAACCAAACTAATTATATTTTTAGAAGTAAATATCTCAACTATTTTTGAAAATCAATCTCTTCTTAAATTTATGTAACTAGATAATTAATTAAAAAGGAACCTTTCACAAGTTGGGTTTTAAATTTTGTCTTTACAAATTTTTGATTAAGCCATTTTTACCATTAAAATTAAATATTATTACTTAGTTGAAAAGATTGATGTGCCATATTTTTACATGACTTAAGATATTACTGAAGTCAAATATAGTGCTTGTAGGTATTTCAGATTTACTAATCACGCTAATATAACATTTCTTATATTTAATTTTACCAACAATTTTTATGAAGCCAATACTTATTTTTAAAAAAAAATACATGTTTGCATTTCAGTAACTTTCTAGTAAAGTTTGATAATTTACTATCACACATGACTATTGTTAAGAAAATGAAAATTTCATGAATTATATTTATTTAATTAACACTTGGGATAAACAAATAGTAACAAAATAAAAGCCTAGAGAACAATGTCTATAATTTAACAAACTGTATTATTAGTTACAAAGCTAAGCTTTCTCCCTATATATGGCCTGAAGTAGTTTACTTCTATTTAGTGAATCATAAATAAAAATACATTAATTTTATAACTTTTATTATTTGGCTAGAAACAATTTGCAGTTAGTTAATGAAATAGAACATTTCTTTTTCCAAAAATATTTTTAAAGTAACTTAAAAAACTGTATCATCTAATTGAAGAAAAAAACAATGGCTAGCTAAACAAACACTTAATAAAATGAATTATAAAGGTATTAGGTTCAAAACAAAAGATGTAAAAGATCAACTTATTATCTCCTAGAATGTTCCCTAATCAAAGACAAAAAAAATTAGAAAAGTCAACAATGAGAAACAATTTTTTATTCTATAGTGAGCAAGAGTCAAATTCTCTCATCTGGCAAAACTATTCTTTGAAAGAAAATGCAAAGACATTCTTTCCTATTTCTAAGCATTTTAAAAAGAAAATTAAAATGTTGAAAATAAACTTGGTAACTCTCCCTCTTATATGCCTTTATTTGAAACATGAGAAAAAAATCTATGGAACTGTACACCCACACACACACATACACAAACACAGCAAAAGGACTAATACGCATCTGGAGTAAAGAGCATTCAGGGTTTTGGTTATATAAACACATGGATAATGTTCTGTCTTGAGAACATACTGTGGTATAAGAACTACTACAGCCATGACTGCAAGGAAAATGTTGATGAAATACACAAACCACCTTTACCTAGTAGGTAGTCCAGAAAGACAGAGTATTGCAAGCCTGTCTACTTAGGAGCCAATGCCTGATTTATCTCTAGTATGTAAAATAAGCAACATTACAGAGTGAGTATTCATTCTTTTCCCCTGAAGAGTACCACTTTCTTCAGTCAAAATAGATGAAAAGCCCTAGACTTTCCCATAAACATGAATGTATCTTCATATGAAATCATACCTTCAAAAGGGACTTTGGAAGGTCATATATAATGGTATTTACCATATGATGTGCTATGAAAATATAAATTTTGTGCTTTCAGTAGCCATCCCTGTCCTCAGGCAGATCCTCTGATTCTCATCACTGGGTGTGAAGAATACACTATCTACAGCATAGCAAACTAACAAACTTAGAAGTTTTCAATGGAATGAATATGGTCAGGAAGCACTCATTTAACCCTTTTCCATAATTTTGGGCAAGAATATTGCTAAACAATCTTAAAAAATACCACTGTAATCTGTATATAAAGATCTCCAAAGTAAGAGAACTCCTGACCATACCTGAGACTCATCAAAGACTACTAATGCTTTCTGAAAAGATAATCATCCTTTGTATAATAATCTTTCACAGATTTAACCTGTATTAGTTAGTAAACTCTGCTGGTCTCAATGCTAAACCTAACACCTACCCTTCAACTTCTGCACAAATCAAATATTTTTCTTTAATATTTTTCAAATAAAGTGTGTTATTTCATCAAAAAAGTTTTCATAAATTAAAGTTTGAGAGGAGAAACAGTGTTAATATAGTACACAATCATTTTAGTAAACTAATATGCAGTTTTCATAGAGTAAACAGCTTCAGAAAACATTTTTCTAATACTTTAAACATACATGTCCAATCTTGTGGTAGACATATTAAATAAATTCCTCCATAGGTAGTTTTGATGTGAAGCTAGGAATGAGAACCTTTGATAGGTTAATTAAGAAAGAATGAAGAAAAATATTACAAATGTTACACAACTTGACATAACTTTAAAATATGAAACAGTTGTCATTTCCTTTGCTCGTTAATAAGTGCCTTCTCTAGGCCTGAACCCTCTCTCATGACCCTTCTTAAAACTCCTCAATAAAGCATTCCTCGACTATAAAAAGGAGCCAAGTACCTTAAACAAAAATATAATGTCAAAGACGGTCTCAATCCTCTTGGGAAATTCTCACCTTCTATTCTTTAAAACACAGTATAAATCACAAGCCATTATTTTCTCCATCTTGCTTTAGATTCTCTTAGTTAACATTTTAAAAACAAAGTAGAGAGATAAACAGGAAAAGTTAATAATGTTCATATTCCTTGTCATCACCCTGATGATACATGAACACAAGATGTTTTTAACGATTAAATATAGGGCCATATGTTTCTTAGCAGCTTAATATTTTTTAGGTAATATATTACGAACCCTATTCTAGGCCAATGTGTGAGGTTCTAACTCATTATTTTTAATAGCTTCACCACATAATATTCTGCAATACCATAATTTATTTAGTCACTCTCCTGTTAAAGAGGTCAGGCTGTTTCCTAACTTTTACCACTGCAAATAATATTGTGATGTACATCCTTTCTCTCTATATTCCTGTGTATTGGTGGATTAAGTTTTACTGCATAAATTCTCATAACCTGCAATTTTATAGTATTTCTTACATCAACACTGTATAAGAATGATAATTTCCCATATCCGCGTCAGCACTTTTAATTTATAAATACACATGTGCACACACACATATTTTTGTGTTCCCAAAATATGTGTATTATTAACACTCATAGAATTTTATCTATTTGTTCAAAAAAAGTATAATGTTGTGATGTTGATTCATATTTCCCTGATGCCTAGGGAGGTTAAGCATGTTTTCATACGTTCATTGGATATTTCTATTTCTTTTTTCCATAAAGTGCCTTTTCATAATCTTGGCCCATTTTACTCCTGTGTTTTCTCCCCCCCTATATAGGAGTTCCCTGTAGAGTTGCTAAGTCATTGTCATATGTGTGCAATGTACATTTTTCCAAGGACACTGCCATTTTTGCTTATTAATGGTGTATTCTGCTATACCAAAAATAAAGTATTTATATTCAAAACCTTAACCTATCCCTTTGTTTTGGGTTTTCTTCTTGCTTAAGAAAGTCATCCTCAACTTAATTTCAAACACTATAATTTACAGTTTCCATCTTGAATTCACTGAGATTTATTTTTGCATATTGTACAGGGTGGAGGTCTAAATTTATTTTCTTTCAGGTGAGTAGTCAAGTATACCAGCACCATTTATTAAATAAAACATCCTTTTCTAAAATGAATTAAAATGACACTTATATCTGGACCAGACAGAGTTCTAAAGGCTTTTCGTGTATTCATTCATTTAAGAATCAAGACAGCCCTATGAGCTAGGCACTCTTGTTACCCACATATTACAATGAGAAACACACATGGCCAAGTTAAGAATGTTTCCTCAAATCAGAAAATTAGGAAGTGGCAAAGATTTGATTTGAAGCCAGGAATTATGACTCCAGATGACTGGTCTCTTAATGCCTAAGTGATACTAACTTTCTTAATATAAAATAAAATACAGTAAATTTTCATATGTACTTAGATTTCCAAAATCTCTATTATGTTGCACTAACTATATCTGTGTTAATAGATTTATAATAAATTTTAAAACTGAGTGAAGTGTGTTATCCCACAAAATAGTATTTTTCTTGATAATTCTTTTATTAATAGCTTTATAGTAATTATTAGGCACTTATTTTTCATATGGATATTAAAATCACTTGCCTCTGTTTCTCTCTCCCACAAAACCAAAAAAAAGGGAAGAAAATGAAAATTACAATACATTTGAATTTTAACTTAAAAGTATTGATATTTCTATATTAAACTGTCTTTCCAAAATTATTTTAAGTCTATTCATGAAGGAAGTGTTTTATGTACTTATCTGAAAATTGTACATTCTCTTAGTAGGGATTCTATGCCTTTTTGGTTCAGTTTATTCTTGGGAAATTTTGAAGATTTAGATATGCATATGATATACACTAAGAAATTGCACTCAAATATTAGCGATTTTTTAAAGCGTTAGCATTTTATAAAGCTCCTCCTAGTAGTAAGTAAAGGACATAAACTCTAACATATACAACAAAATCAGTAAGTTCACTTAAAAAGAACACTTGGATTTCACTATTTTTCTAAAACTTTCTCAAAGACACTTCTAAAGAATGCTACCTTGACATCTCACACACACACACGCTGAAGGAAATGAAAATTAATTTTGATATTTTGGTGGAGAATTATGACAATTTTTGAGACAAGAGAGAAGAGCTTGACTGGCTTTCAAACTGTGTTCTGAGTAAAACAGAAGTCTAATGAAGAAGGCTATGTCCCTTTAACTTAACCTCTTTATTCAGTACAGAAACACATAAACACAGAGAACAAATTGATATTGCCAGAAAGGAAAGGAGAAAGGATAGGCGAAATACGTGAAGAGGATTAAGAGTTACAGACTTCCAGTTATAAAATAAATAAGTCACAGAGATGAAAAGTACACCATAGGGAATAGGGTCAATAGTATTGTAATAACATGTGGTGACAGACAGTAACTACACTTTTCATAGAATTACCGAATCACCATGTTGTGCACCTAAAACTAAATTTAACATTGTATGTCAACCAAACTTAAGTAATAAGAATTTTAAAAACACCCTTCATCCAGTTGGTTTATATGTTTAGAGAACTCATATTCAAAATTTCATTTGAAGAGATTTTCAAAAATCAAGTTTTAAACATACAGACTATAAGCCTGTTCTCCTCCTAATACCAGTCATTCAACAAGTATTTATTGAGAACCTATTATCTTCCAGATTAGTGCTTCTGATACATGAGAGAATAAAACAATGATCCCTGTTCTCATGCAAATTACTTTCTAGGAAAGTGAGAGAGACAATACACAGTAAATATGACAACACACAAAGTATATGGTATTCTATGAGGTGATGGAAAAAAACATAGGAGTACTGGGAGAAGAGGGAGGCAAGTGTGCAGTGTTATATAGGGTGGTCAGGTAGGCCTTATTGGGAAGGTTTATTCTGAACTAAGACTTGAGGGCACTTACGGTGTTAGTCAAGTAGATCTCTAAGATAAAAGAACTTCATGCAGAGAGAAAGGCAAGAGCTAACTACTGAGGCGAGAGCATGCCTAATGCCTGCAATGAAAAGCAAGCAGGTCAATTTGGCTGGGGCAGAGTGAGTGGGGACGTGAGGCAGGAAATGAAGTGAAAGAGGTAATGTGGCGAGGGCCAGATCTTGCAAGTTAATGGGTGTCATTTGGGGATTCTAGCTTTTACTGAGTGAAATGGGAAACTATTACAGGTACAGGCAAAGGAAAAACAAAACAAAAACAAAACACCTGACACATTTTAAAAGGAATACAGGCTTTATGGAGAACAGATTTTTGGAGAGCAAAGGTAGAAAGGCAGGATACCCTATATGGAAGCTGTTGCAATAATTCAGGCTTGAATTAAGGTAACAGCAGATGTAATGAGAAGTGATTAAGATTCTACACCCTTTTTTTTTAAAAGATAGAGTCATTATTATTTCTTATAGGACCTGGACTTGGAGTACAAAAGAAAAGAGATGAGGGTGAATCCAAGATTTCTGTTCTGAGCAAGCAGATGTATGGCACTGTCTTCTACTAAGATGGTAAATGCTGATATAGATGGAACAGGTTTTGGGTAGTTTTTGGATCACTGAATTTAAGGAGTCTATTAGATATGCATGCAGAAACTGCTGCATGGGAAACTGAATACGATCTACAGTTTCACTGTGAGATCTGGATTAGAGATAAGCATGAACCCACATTATGTGGAACCTGAATCATATAATCTTAAGGGACATCTTTGGGAAATAGATTAAAAATTATGAACACAAAATTAGGTACAGTGCCTTGTAATAAGCTTGAGGAGGTGAGAAAACTTAAGGCTTAAGCTTCATTGGTTCATAATAAACCCGTGTCACTAAAGACATAAATTTTGCAGATTGTCAACATATGAAAGCCATGGTATTAGATAAGGAGAAAGAAAAGTATAAATCCAGAAGTTATTTCAAATATTAAGACATGGAGCACTACCAACATTAAGTGAGGTGAGGGGAGGAACTAGCAAAGGATTCTGAGACAAAACACATGGTATAATACAGCAGACAAAGCATGAGTGTGCAGTATCCTGGAAGCCCAGTAAATAATGTATACAAGGAAATGGAAGTGATAAATTATGACAAATACTGTTGATAGGCCAAGTAACATGTGGACTGAGAAGAGACAACTGGAATTAGCAGCATGGTCATCACTGATGTCGTTGGCAAACACAGTGTTGGTGGAATGGTGGAGGAAAAAATCTTGCTGGAGTGGATTTAAGAAAGAATGGGAAGAGATACTGGAAAACAGTAGAGAAAATAATTTCTGAATTTTGCTACAAAGGAGTGTAAGGATGGGGCATTAGTTGGTGGGGGGAGTGGGATTGAAAGAAGTTTTGTTTTGTCTTTTAAGATGGGAGAAAAAAACTTACCTGTATGCCAATAGGAATTATTCCATAGAGACAAAAAACTTGGAAGATAAAGGAGAAAGAAGGAAGAACTGCTGAAGGGATGTCCTTGAGTAAAGGAAGAAAGATGAGATTTAATGTGCAACTGAAATTACTGGCTTTTGGTAGGAGAAGGTAAGGTAATAGCAGAGAATGTAGAATATGTGGGTATAAATACTGGCTCAGTGAAGCAGGCAGCACGGTCATCAATTGGGAATGAGGATGGAGTAAGAGATATTGGAAGGTTTGATATGGGAATTCTTACATGGCCCCATGATCTCTGCTTCCTTGGTGTTACTTTTTGTGCAATTCACTCCATTTGAATGTGTGAGAAAGATGGAATGTCCGTACGGTGATTCAGTTATGTTGTATGGCAGAGGAGGTGAGAAGTCACTCCTGTGACTAGGTTCAACATATAAGACTCCATCTTGCCAGCATACACTGGAGAAAGACTCTCCTGCTGGCTTTGCAATATGCAAAGAGCCACAGTCAAAGCTCCTACTGGAAAGAGGGTCATACTGCAGGGACCTTGGGCAGCCTCTAGAATCTGAGGGTTGCCTCTTGCCAACAGACAGTAAGAAGTCAGTACTCTCAGCCATACAACTGTAAGGAACTGAATGCTGCCATCAACCTGGATCCACTTAAAAGGGGATTAGGCTCCAGTCAAGCTTCTCGAGGACAATACACTCCATCCGATACTTTGATTGCAGTTTTGCGAGACCTCGAACAGAGAATTCGGTGAAGCAGTGCCTGGATTCTTGACTTATGGAAACTATAAGATAATAAATGGGTGCTGTTTGAACCACTGTGTAATTTGTTACACAGCAAAAGAAAACTAATATAGGGGTTGAAAGTAGAGAATTTACGAAATAGCCATCTAGAAAGTAAAAAAGTGAATGAGCTTATGACTGTTTGAAAGAATTAAGGGTCCATTTGAAATCTGCAGTCATGACTTTAAAGAAAGAGCAGCTGAGTTTTACCTGTGTTTTCCTGTAACCACAGCAAGGGTGATAAACACGAGTTACCTATTTTCATGTTTTATTATATTTTGGTAAATAATTTCAAATTCATTGGTAAATAAGTAAAGGTTTATAAATCACATATTTCTGCAATCATTTTTTCTCCTTTCTCTCTTCATGAAATTTGAGAAGAGTCCCAGGAGAGCTAACAACCAGGAACCTAAAATTAAAGCTGGAATTTAATTTTTGGCACCACTGACTGATTAACAAAACCATTTTGTTGAATTTTGAAGTGACCGAAAAGTTTCGTATCAATAACTTAGAACTGATGATCAAACCCAACTCAATGTTTTTATTTTGTTTTTAAGGTTTTGTTTAAAGAATCTAATTACATTATTATATCTTTATATTTGCTTCATAAATTAAAATTCCATATGTAAGAAATTTCAAAGTTGTACCTTGCAATATAATATGCAACACATACAAAAAAAGTCCAAGTTATAAAACTATTAGCCTGACTAACTTTTCCTTCTCATTAGGGAAGTCATAGCAATTTGCTTTATCATTAGACAATATACAATTTAGTGCTGTCACTAGTGATGAAAATAACCGTAGAGCAGTTTAAACTATCTAGAAAAAGAATACAGAAACTTTGATTACAGAAATATTTTGGAGCTAAAAAAGCAGCAACACTAGTATCTTAGAATTGAGATGAAACTCAGTTTTCAAAAGCTCTATGCTATGCTATTTACCATCTTAAAGAATACTCTTTCTTTTTCATATCACTTGAAAGATACTTCAGAAAAAAACAAATTAAATAAACATAACCTACCATTCATGGTTAACATTACATTCTAGATACTATATTGTTCAAGAACAATAAATTTATTTCGTTCTTTGACCCCATGAGATGCTACTATTATTTGGATTTCACAAAAGGAGAAACTGAAACCCAATTTACTCAGCAAGTGGCAGAACAAGGATTTGATCATAGGCAATTTGGCACCAGTTTTGACTTATAACCACCATTCTATAGGACTTCTCTTATGATAGTCCTTCAATTTTCAGGGGGAAATTATTATAGACCGACAACACTATAGTTACAGTCTGCCACTCTGACCTGTGGAAATAGTCTGACCTGTAGACACGAGGGTAGAAAAAGTAAAATTTAGTATGTACTGAAACACGTAATCATTTCTAAGAGAATAGAAAGGGTTTTTAATGTTGAAACTGCAATAAAACTTATTATTTGGCATATTTTCTGTGCTTTTTACTTTTGGGTTTTCTGAATATTAATAGTCCCTTAGACCTTTTTATCACATTATTGTGATAAGGTGACATCACTGTAACATAGACAAACTATTCTGGAAATAGAACTCAATCATAACTCATTTAGCTGTTACAGACAAAAATAAACAGTTGTCTGGATGCATTTATATTGGTTTATAAAAGTTCACAAGGAAAAAGTTTATAGTTTGAACACCAGAGGGTATCATATTAGCTGTAACACATAAAAGTAATTTTCTTATAGACTTTAAAGTTCATTTTAATTATGGAGACTTTAAGATGATCATATTAGAACACATTTTTCTATCTTGGTTACTTTTATGGATCTAAGCTAATATAGTGTGAATCTGAACCCACTGGGAAATACTTAGGGAATAAAAGGATCGCAAACTATTAATAAGATAAGGATGGACAATGACTACAATTCCTTTAATAAATTTAAGAATCTTGTTTTGTTCTTCTTGTATATCTTGCCTCATGTTATCCAGGAGATATTATGCTTGTTTGTATTAAAACAGAAGAAACCAGAATATAAATAAAATATATTTAACAATTATAACTGAGTATAGTGGACAAAGTACAAAACCACAATGAATTATTATTTCAAATATTAGAAAAAGAACTGGCAGAGGTGGATACAGTAACATATCTAGAGGGTAAAAATATTAGTAGACTTCAATGTATAAACTAGCCTTTTTAAGAAATCATTTAACAAAAATTCACGTGTTCATATAAAGTAAATAAAAGAAAATACAAATCTAACTTCAAAGACAAAATTACTAAGATAGTTTTTCTTTCTCGATCCAGGATTTTTTTACATTGTTCATTGAGAAAAATCATTAGTTTTGTTTTTATTGCTGTTGCACTCATTTGTCTTGTTTTTCTTTGGAAAGTAAAGAATGATAAAGTACAAAAGAAATAATTAAAAAATAAAGTTAGTTGTTGTCCCAATAGTTTTCTGTATCATGTAATTAAAGTTCACTTAAGAGATAAGGTATATAGAGTGAAAATGTATAAACACTTTTTAAACTCATGCATTAATATTACAACCTTTGTTCTCACTTTATGTCGTACCATTTCATATAACGAGAAGTGCTGGGATTCATCACTAGAGATAATGTAGTATTTTAACCAAGTTATTGGGACTAAAATGTGAGTATTATAGTTTTGTCTAAAGGGAATGCTACTGCATAAAATGAAAATCAAGCTCCTACTATAGAGTAACATAATACCCTATGTTAATTTTGCTTCCAGTTATTATTTTAACATTTTTCCTGAGGTTGCAAAAGTATTAGACTCAATAAATAAGCAAAATAATTCTGACAGCCTTATATTAGATTACATGCAAAAGGCAAATTTAATATAGTTAGCAAATATTGTTCAAAGTTAATAATTTATTGGTCAACTATATGAAAAATATATAAAAATATTAGCTTTTGTTTAGTAATTTAATAATCCCATAAGGCCTTGTATTAGTGAAAAAGTAGAAATATTAAAGAAAATAACATCTCTCACCTAAATGAATCTCAACTCAGACAAAATGAAAATGTGTTTAATCATTTTAATGAATATATTTTCAACATTTGTCAAGTACAGTATGGCTCTGAATTACATAAAATATTTTAGATGATTTACTCAAATGTGCCAAAAAGAACTACATATTTGAAAAATGACCTACAAATATTCAGTACCAAAACAATCATCAAATAAAACTAATATATTTCTAATTGCAAAGTCGGCCACTCCACCAGAGAAAATGGTCATACTAAATTAGAAGAATACACCATTTCCTAATTCATAAAACAGAAATAAAATTATCACAAACACCAATTTTCAGTTACTTTTAGATTGCTAGAATTGTTTTTCATTGAAAGTTGAAAATTGTTTACATAGTAATGCATGTCTGAAATAAAAAACAAATGAAAATGCATTCACTTTTAAAGATATACCTTTGCTCAATAAGTCATATTTATACATTTTTTACATATATGATATTCTTAACTTATATACCAATAATCCTAAGAAGAACCATTAATGGAGATTATAAACAGTGACTCAATAAATACCCACAGAGCTCCATAAAGTCATAATTTTAAGGGAAGAATCCCAAATTCGATTAGTCTACCTTCTGAATATATTTATGTTATCTAAAGTTAAAAAAGGCATAGAAAATTTCAGGAATAATTGATATTTCTTTCTCAGGTTGTTTGGAATCTGATTATGGTGCACATATGTGAATGAACGAATATATCCTTAACCCACCATTATCTTTTTCTCCAGTGTGCAGGCAATCACCCGTGAAAAGTATGGTGTAGATGACAGGATGATACTGTACCTGATTAGCTCTGGAGGTGGTCATGGGATCAGATGGAGAGGACTTGGTGGTAGTTGGGGAAGATGGCAATGTCTGGGAACAAAGCAGTTCAGGAGCAAATCAACCTTTAAAAGCCTTAAACTGATTATTTAAACAAAACAAAATAAAATAAAATGTAATATAACGAGAACAAAATCCTATGAACAAATCTTTCTCCTACTCATTCAAATTTAATGGAATTTAAGATCAATTAAGTAACTAATGCATGTAAATATGCATGCATAAGCATGTAAAAATAAATTCATGACTTGAAATCATGATGGTGACTGATAAAAATTCACATGAGTATTAAAGGTATCCTGACCATATTCATAAATAGTAGTCTCTTTTCTTTCCCTCTTGTTTGTTTGGGGGAAAAGAGATGTTAAACAAAAATTCAAGAAATTCAATGAGTAAAACTGAAAGAGTCATTTTCCTATCAATGAATACAGTCGGGGATTGGAAGAAGTGGTGAAATGAAGTTTACTTTGGGATAAAAGCATCCACCTACTTAATATGTTGAACATCACCAACAAGTTGATTCCACATGAATTTAGGGATCCATACTTAAAAGCAACTAAATTTGCAGTTCTGAGTTCTTAAATCACATTATCTTCTAAAATATTAATTTTTAACAAATTTAGAGCCCGTCTGAAAATGTAAACATTAACCTCATATTAATAAATAAGGAACTAATAGCATTTTAACAAATTGCCATAATATTTTTATCATTTATGTTGAAGACTAAAAATTGAATATAGATGTATTGTAGCATTATCAGCCTGTGTTGAAAATAAGCACAAAAATATTAGGAATCACATTTATTGTTCACTTCATTCCAAAATGCTTCTATATACTATATATAAAATATGTTGTATGAGACCATAATATACTTGAACAATCCATTAATATATTTTAAAAACTTTTCAAGTCTAAAAGAATAAACTTGAAGTATAAGATATTAAAGTTTTTTTCTTTTTAAAAAAATATTTTTTCACTTAGCAAATAGCATTGCTTAAGTAGCACCCTCAATAGATAATATTTCCTAATAGGTAAAATGGGGGTAGTTTTATAGTATAGACACAATTCCTATGTGGACATTTTGTTTTCTATTAAAATATGCATCAAAATTACTCAGATATGAGCAAAAGCATAACTTTAAAGGTTCAGCAATGTGAGGAAAAGCAGATAAAATTACTTAATAAAATCACATTTCTTCATTTGAGATTTCAAAAGTTCTAATTTGAGTAGAACAAGGCAGTTAAAGCATAAGAGAAAGGATAGGAAATTCACAGGCTTTTACTTAACTTACTGTTCTCCAGTAACAAAGTAAGATTGGTTCTAACATCAAATCATGTGTTAAATAGTCCACTCCTCAAGTGATTCCTAGTTCCTCTAACTTAAAACCTAAAATACTCTAAGGAAAACTAGACTTAATGTTGAGTTATACCAAGGTTTTTATTAAATTATATTTAAAAAGGGGATAGGAGCTACATTCAGATGTAAAACCTCATAAAAGAAGAAACAAAATCTTCAAATCCTTTGTTTTCTATTTTCACTCTTTTTAATAAATTCCCGTCATTTCTCCAGAGAGTTTCATTTTCAGTTATTAAAAATTGCTCTAATATGTTCTTTTCATACAATTCTATGCTGGAACATATATTATCGACTTCATGCTACCATATGATGAGTAGTAAAGTTTTATTTTCCCCACCTCTGGTTATGACTGTTATTTCAGAAAATTCCTGGGAGTAGTTAACATACATTTAAAAATCTGTTCTGTACTTATCTCAGATTATGAGGTTGCTGATGAAACAGATGTGAAATAAACCTAGAGGTCATTTCTCCCCAAATAGGTTAGAATTTAAGTTCATTAACCTACAGAAGCACTAAGCATGTGTTGGGTTCTTGTACTTCCATCAGGGTAAAATCAACCTGAAGAACCACAGGTTCACCAGGACATCCACCTTGCCCTAGATATGAATTCTCAAGAAGGTACTAAAACACTGCAAAGAATGATATGGAAAAAGCGGCAATATCAAGTGGCTCAGAATTCATAGTCACTTAGATTAATATTATCTTCAGTCAATTTATTCAATCCCTTTCTTTTTGATTGGCAAATATATGAAATATTGGACACGTATTATTAGTAACTGATACAACTCATAGTCATCAACACCGCCCTTAATAATTCCGATGCTATTTGTTCCTTACAGAAACAAAAAATGATAACTTTAAACTTCAGGGAAAATATTAAGTGTTTAAATCATTAAAAATTTGCTTATTAAACATCATAATCTGATAAGAAATTAAAGTTTAATATTTCAAATAAACTCGAGAAAATTATATAAATTTGAACTTCAAGGGATAAGATTATCAAAATGTCACAATGAATTGTCTTTAAATATATTTTCTTCTTTTAAATTCCTAAAATAATGAACACATAATGAAAAAAAATACATGATGAGTTTTGTAGCTATTATTCATATAGATACTTTAAACACAAAATGTCTTCTCCCTTTACTAACATAACTTATAACAATAAAAGGATTCCAGAAAATTTTCATTTTGGTTGATTTTTTAAAGTACTAGCTACAAAAAATTGTTCTAACAAACAGATAAATGTAAATATATTAAAATAGTGCCTTTAATTTAAAATGTTTATTAATTAGATAATGAAAGAGCTCTGATAGTTTTCTCAACAACAGAAATAGAACCAAAGAATCCAAAGAAATATTTCAATGTACAATATAAGTGTATGAGATATTTGTTTCCCTATATCTTATAAATAACATTTACTCCTACTTACTACACAGATTAAAAATTTAGTGCCTTCAAGTTAAAAATCATTTAGTAAAATTTGTTACACATCAGGAAGATGTAACAATAACCATATAAGCAACAGCATATTAAAATATTTATTATAAAAAACATGAACATAGGACATTCTCCTCTAAAAATACTTTCTTTATATTTATGAAATAGTGATTGTGAAGGACAGTCATTTTTTAGCACAATTTTATCTTTCAAATGGAAAAGTATAATATGTTTTTATTTACACGAATTGACTAGCTGTTTAAGAATTCTGCTTTAAAAATTGAAGGCTGCATTACTTATTGCAGAAAAATTTAAAGTATTTTACAATTTCAAAATAGTGGATCCTTTGAAATAGTTTAAAAATATTTATGATTTAACAATAGACACTTAGTTAAATGTAGCTATAACTAGGCTTTTGGGAATAAGAACTAGAAAGTAATCACAAATTGTAAAATGCATTCTTGTTAACAAGTGACAGTTTTGCTGGACCAGAAAACATTACTATAAATAAACTGTAATATATGCAGCTCACCTCCAAGCAAATCTATAGTAACAGACTGTCAAGAACATCTGATATTTATAGGAATTGTGAGACCAGCAATAAACAAAAACTCTCAATTGTAATTCAAAATCTATTACTAGCTGAGTAATATTAGTGAAGTAATCACCTTCCCAAACCTGTGTTTTGGGTTCTGTTAAATAGATCTGTATAGTGCTTTTTTTAAAAAAAGGATAAAATATGTGAATATGTAATTGTCATCTTTGGTTTTTCATTGTGACAAGTATCCTCCCCTTCCAATGTTTGAACTACCCGGAACCCCTCAGCACTCATATAAACTCATGTTGTCCAATCTACCCAGGTCTTTCAGAATTTATTCTTATTCCATAGCTTATTTTCCTCATAATTGTTATTCTGTACCTTTATCCTTTTTGTCAACTCTTCAATCCCATGTATTTTATCTACCTTTCAACTGATAGTCTTTATTACCTGAAAGAAATCATGATTTTTCAGAGTGAACTTCCTTACTTACTACAATTGACTACATTGGAACTTTTTCCATTTTTCAGACCATGTTTTTTCTCCATCTTCCTTTTCTTTTCATTATAGACAAAATCGTATACTCAGACCTCCCACCTTTCATAGATTAAGACCTTAACATCCTAAATATTAACTTTTCACCACTCTCGAGACATCTTGTCCCCTCACAGTAATCTCATCTCTAATTCCTCTGCCTTTTCAAGCTCCTTTTTATTCTTTAACACAAGCCATTCCCTCTTGAGTAGCAGGGGTTAAGGGAGCCTCCCTTACCTAACTTGTATTTTACTCCTTTGCATATCCAAAATTCCAAATCAGCATTTTTGCCCTTCATACCATTTTTTCTCTTTGCCTAACTGGACTGCTTACAATTTTAGGAAATAATATTAATAGGAAATAATGACTTTGTTCTCACCATGTGATAACAACAGTGGCTTTTAAATCTCCAATAATTTCCCACTTAAAAATTATTCTTTATTTTTCTCTGGGTATTTGATCCTGTTTAGCATCTTTCCTTAAACTTTCCCTCCTTATTTTATCACAAATTTACTGATTTCCCTTTTATCTTTATGATTAATAAACAACACTTACTAAGAACCAGGTATAGTTCTACTCAGTTAATACAATATCCCTATGAAATAGATTATTATTACTAGTCCCATGTTATAGGTAAAGAAGTTGAAGTACAGACAAACAGAACAACTCACTCAAAGGTACATAGCTGGTCAGTTAAAGAGCCAGGAATTGAACCTGAGCAGTCCAGCTCCAGATCCCATGTACTGAATTACTGTACTATAATGCCTCTGACTTACTTTTTCTGGTTAACTGCTTCTTTATCTCATTCTTTGCTTCTTTCCCCCCCCTCTCCTACTATGAAGATGGTAAGTGAAATTATCATCTCAAATGTAATTAAGGATCTATATTTTCAGTTTTATATTCTCACCTGTACTTCTATAAAAGACTACTTCAAGAGAAAAAGATACTACTTACAACTTATTCAGTCTGTCGTCAACACATAAAAATGCTAACTCAAACAGGCGCCTAACTAAAATTCACTTACTGCTTTCTAGGCTTCACCATTCTGCTTCGCTCAAAAAAAAAAAGTATATATATATATATATATATATATATATATATATAATCATTTATCACTCTTTTCTCACCATTTTGTAACTATAATAAATCAGTCTCAAGGCCTTACAGATTTTACTGTGAAGTATCTTTCAGCTTCAGGTATTTGTCTCAACTTCACTACCAAGAGAGATTTGGTGCTCATCATCTTCTTAAAATATTGCCTAGTCTCTTAACTTTACCCTGACCCAAGACATTCTATTTCAAATGAGGTTCTCTTCTTAGATAAAATTCTTCCAGATACTGAAAAGTCCCCAAAGAGAGAAATCTATTGGATTTCATTTTATCAGCATTGCTCAAAATTGGAGGCCCTGTAGCCCAGTGTTAAGGTCAATTACCAGTTATATTTCCTTGGGTAAGTTACTCAATTCCTTTAAACATCAGCTTCCATAAGTATAACATGGATTCTGTACTCTTTCCCTGCTTCGTAGGTTTTTGTGAAGATGGATAAAATATGATAATACATGTAAAGTGCATAGCACAATGGCTGGCACAGAAACAGAATAAACACCATAGATAGCACTATTATATTATTCATCCTTCATTCTTGACCACCAAACCTTTATTTATTTAGCCTGACAAAGCTTAACGCTACTTAGATTTGTGAGTGTTACATGAAAGAAGTTTAGAAAATATTATCTTACAAAACTTCAAATCTAAAGATCTGCAAAGTAGATCACTCATTTAATTGTCATAGTTCTCTTCTTCTCAACTGTTGAACCTACAGGGACCCTAAGAATCAGTCTGGATTTTTAGCACAGAAGGGAACAAAATGCAGAGCTGTCTCCTTTTGTTCTAACTTTCCAGAGAAATAAAAAGAGCTCTTTTGGGAAATATTAGAAAGTATCCATAGTCTATAGAATACCCCTTGGCCAGACACCCAAGGCTCTCTATTATTTGGTCCCATCCTATCTAACATTAATTTCTTCTAAATTCCAACACAAATGTTTCATTTCTGTCACAAGAGTCTCCTTACTATTCAACCATTATATCTTTCTCCTCAAATCCAATTGTTTCACATGCCTAAAATAAGCTTTCTTCTTTCTTCTCCTCTCATTAGGAAATTCTTATATAATCCTCAAGGCCCAGTTCAAATCTTCACCTATTTTATAAGACCAAATGTCACTCCAGCCTACATTTCTTTCACATGCTTCTGAACTTTTATAGTACATTGCTTATATTGTAGTTTTGGTATATAATACAGTTTGACATTTTTATAAATTATTTTAATTATTTATGATCTTTCCCAAACTAGTTTCAGAGAGCAAGGGCTACAGTTTAATGTATATTGCAATTCAGCAAGAAGGAATTTAATAAATTCATGACAGAATGGATGAATAATGAACACATTATACGCTATTTTTGCCAATTTTTCATGACAGAAGTAAAATTCTTTAACTAAGATTTCTGATATTTTCATTTTATTTTTTTAAATATAAGAGAATGCTCTAAATGCCTATAACCACTTTACTCTTACTGTGGCTTTTCTTAAAAATACATTTGAGCCAAAAGGAAAAAAAAACTGCTGAAAATCTGTAACAGACAAAAGAAGTTAACAAATTCTGACTATATTACTGATTTGCTGTTTCTACCTTGTTTTAGAGTTTATTGTATTGATTCATTATGTACAGACAACCATATTTAGAGGAGGATTTGAGGGACTTAAAAGAAGAAACGTTTCGGTAATCCCAGGCAGGGAAAAAAGTATCACACTCAAAATATAAAAAGGTGGAAATGGATAAATGTGTACTAAATAATCTGGGCTAAAGACGTGCTCCAGGAATGAGTTCAGAACTTCTACAAACAGGGTTTAAATTCACTGAATGTCTCTGCTATTTGTGTGTCCTGAAAATAAGAAATAGTATGTTCTATGTTGTAATTACTATGTTTAACTTTGGTTTACTGGCTTTTGCTGCATATCAGCTTCTTAGTATACTGATTTGTAAAATAAGCACAATGGTATTAGGGACTTAATAATAATAATAATAATAATAACAACAACAACAACCTTAATAATCCTAATTAGGGTTATAGAACAGAGACTACAATATTTTGATTATTCAATACCTGTTAATTATTATTACTATTATCATTTGAATATATAAAGTATTGGAATCTATTAGCAAATAAATATTTTTAAAATAAATAACTAAAAACATTTGAGAGGGAACAACATCTAATATCTGAATTTGGAAATAAGACTGTCAAGCTACATTTCATCATTCCAGTATATGAAAGGCTTGCAAGACTAGTTTGTACTATTTTCCTAAGAAACTATTTGAGCACTCATTCAGTCAATAAGGGTAGGTTTCATTTGGGCAGAATGCTCTGGTTCATGTCATTTATTCAGTTACCAGTGGTATCTAGATTACATAATTCAGAATATAACATTCTGTTAAAAGTCCATAATATATGGTTTGAAACTGTAACTTTTAAAGCAACTTTTTATTTGTTTAGAATTAACTTTGATTTCCTATTTTAAGTCCAAGTTACATACAAATTACACATTTTTAGGAAGCAAGACCTTAAAATTATCAATCATAAAAAATAATAGACATGTAGTACTAAACATTAAGAAAATCTATAATTTCATATTCAACATGAATTCATTTTGATGCAGAAGTTATATTTTCTAACACTTTCATTTTTTAAAATCCTAATTTTATTCTTTGCACAATTTAACTAAAAGAAAATTCTAAAAAGATGTTTTAAGGAAATTGTTTTTAAAATTAACTTCAGAACTAAATAAAGCCCAAAGCAGAGATAAATGTTATCAGTTAAAGGAAAGAGCACCATTTAAAAGAAATCTTACTGTGATCCTATGTAGTATAGTCTACAACATACATAAATATCATATGAAATGTTTTTATATATTCTAGACTAATTTATTTTGGACATATTATTTGATAATGGATAACCAGCATTTTCAGAAATAAAATTGTGATCATTTAAATTTAAATGCTTGACTTACTATTTGGAGAATAACCCAACAAAAAATCTTACATTGTTAAAATAGAAAACTTAGAACATAAAAAACTGTTGATCTATAATATCTTAGAAATATTTTTGATCTTTTTCCCACATTTTTCAAGTAAATTTATTAAAATTTACATTTATAAATAAAGTGTTAAAGGGCTAAATATATTGTCCTACTAGATTTAGTTTACTTGTTTGATAATTTTAAATGATACTCTAATTGCATACATTATTGATTACATGAAAATATTAAAATCAACAATAATTTTAATTCCATCAATATCTACAAGACTTACAAAAGAATGCAAACACACAAAAGTCAATCAATCACTATTATTTTTTAACACTTATCTTAAATTTAAATAACATTATATGAACAAGGCAAGTGAAAATAAACCAAACATTTTCAAATTCTGGTTTTCATCAATCTATACTGGTACCAGATATTTGGTAGCCTTCAAATTTCATACTGCATAGAGAAAATCAGAATTTTAACAATTATTCATATTCCATTATTTGATGGTACTATTATAAAAATAATAAATAATAATGCATATCATTGTCCTAAATATATGACCAGTGATATTATACTACTCAAACTACATTGTAAATTTTACTTTTTAAAAAGTCAAGATGTTCACTCTTATCTCTAAATGTTCAAAGTTTTCTCACAGAAGTTATAAAAGAAAAGAGAGAAGTAATAGGCTGGAGTAAGGCAGAAAGTCAATAAATCCTATACTTTAGTGTCAATTCTGTAAATTCTCAGCCCCAGGTGATTTTAACCCAGAGGTCTTTAAATAAATTCATAATTTTAGAATCTGACCACCTCTAGAGTCCTGGGGTCAGTTTCAAAATATTCCTTGTATTCGGCATAGATAAACTAAACATTTCAAAACTATAAAGGGCTGTTTAGAATTTTAAAAAATCTACTTATGTTTAGACCTATAAATTATTTACATCCTGCCATGCATAAATTAAAATATATGTCCTTGAAAAATTGTGAAGGGTACACAAATCGAACCATTTTAACAGTGACAAAGAGTATAAAATGAATGATCTTATAAGGAATAACAGCTACCTGATGTAAAAATGGAAAAAAATTTTAATGGTAATTAATAGAAAATTGAATGTTAACTTATGATTTGAAAATATATTACCTAATTATTAATTTCTATGTTTGTATATGATTAGTTAGGATTATTTTTATCTGTATACTGGTAAAATTATAATATATTAATAACACTGTTCGGTATAAAATTTTTTTCTTAATTCAGAAACATGAAATTAATAAGATTTTAAACTACATTTCAAATTTATTACAATGAACATAAAATTCTGTAAATTAAATATTCTGTGAATTAATGAAGAATAATACATTTCTTTTGAAGGCACAGTCTATTGATAATATGATCACAAAATGAGTAGCTAATTATAAAAGGGCAAATGCAGAAACAATAATCATATTCAAAAATTTGAGAATTTAAAGAGTTTATGGGGAAGAATTCACCTAATTTAACATCAGAGAATGTCATTTTTCTCATGTCAGCCATTATTCAACCTTAAAAACTCACATTGTCTTTTATCAAGTAAAATTTTTGTTACAGAAAATCTCACACATTAAAAATGAACATTGGCCCTTCATGACATATATATAAATACTACATGTTACACAGAACATAATAGCTGTATTGTAACAAAGGACTATTTGCTAGGTACAAAAATTTACTTATACATATTTGTTTATTAAAAAATGTTGAATATAACAAATTAACAAAACAGGTGTTTATGTGCCTAATAACTATACTAAAGACTACAAATATTACTAAAAATATGGTATTTGAAATTTTGAGGATATAGTTTCATTTCAATTTTTATACTTTATTTAAAAATTGAATGTAATTTTAAATAGATTAAATTCCTATAAATTAATCAAATTTGTGCCTATAAATATTCTTTAAAAGGCCATCACAAAAGAAATGAGCCATATAATTGCTCCTTAGTGTAACACTGAAAAATGAGATATTCATCAATAAATCAACTGATCAATCTAAGGAAGAGACTCTGATAGTCTTTAAATAAAATGACAACTTCGTTTTATATTAAGTATGCTTAGGAAAAGAAAAACTTTATATGCTAAGACGTTAAAGCTTCTTTATAAGGAATTCATACTATGCTGTGGGTATTTCTCTTTGATTTTCCAACTAAACACTCACTTGTTTGATGCGATCTGGATTAACGGTGGTCTGGGGTTGTAGAATGCTGACTGGTTCTGTCTTGGCCACATTTTGGGGCATTTCTCGAATTTTTTCTGCAATGAATCCATGAACTGCATTCAGTGCTTCAACTGTTCCCTGGATCAAGCATACTCGTTCAGTAGTACCTGTTGATAAAAGATTAATTTTCAGAAAACTTTCCTTCTTATTTTTTTCAAAAAAGCTATGAAAAAGGATAGAGTTAGGCTGATAAAATAATGTAAAATGTAGAGCTCTTAATAAACTAGAAATGTTCATTTGAGCCAAACAGAATGAATACATACATAAATATTCCTTTCTGCCATTTAACTCCGTCTTTTCTAATTGTCTTAAAAAAGAGCCTTGGGTTTCTAGTTCAGCCAGAGACCTTAAGAAGTTCTGAGCATACCATTCATTCATTGACATAAAAAATATTTGCTGAGCGATTATAAAAGGACTTACGGTTAAAAACTGGTAATACATAGATGAAGATTGATGGACCCAGCTTTCAGAGAGGATATCTTAAGGTTGAAAAACTAAATTAACATCAGGCCAGACGTTATGTAATTGTATGATATGAAAAATAATGGACGTACCTACATGGATGGCACACATGGATGATCTAGAGTGAAAAGAGCATTTAAATTGGTGGGTAGAGGAGGTCTTGGGAAGTTTACATAGTAGGTAAATTTCTTCATTTCTACCATCCTCTATTCACTTATCCTGTTCTTATTTAATCATAGCAACAACACTATCTGATACTGTATATTTGTTTATTTTTAACTTTTTCACTAGAATGCAAGCTCTCAGAGGATAATAGATTAGCTTGTTTTGTTTTGTGCCATAGTTTCTCTAAAGTCTTTAATAATCCCTGGTACATAACAGGTGCACAATAAATATTTATTAGATAAATGAGTCAATACCATCTTTATTATATAATTTTAATAATAAGACAGAATGTCAGAGTTAAGAACACAATTTTAAAATAGTTTATGGAGTGGCTGGGTGGCTCAGTCAGTTAGGCATCCAACTCAATTTTGACTCAGGTCATGATCGTGAGATCAAGTCTGTGTCAGGCTCCATGATCAATATGGAGCCTGCTTGTCCCTCTCCTTCTCTCTCAAATAAATAAATTAATAAAATCTTTAAAAACAGCTAATGAAATTTCGAATTTATGGATAATTGATAAAGATTAATTAATAGTGTTCATTTCACATCTAGTAAATAATATGTAGAAATAGGTGAGACATGACTAAAATGAAATTGATTGGGTCTAATACACAGGTCCTATAACTCATTTTATGTTATAAACTTTAAGGCAAAAAAAAACACATTAGTTTTCAGGGTATGCTGAGCCTCATTACAGCAGCTTGGTATTAAATTCAACATCCCAACACAATACATAAACTTCTCAGAAGTATTTCTTTACTAAACAGTTATCGAAAAAAAATCAAAAGAATGATTACTTTTAAATTTATAAAATATTTGTTTTTTAATTAATATGAAAACTCCCAAGTACTTAACACATTTCTTTTTGGTACTACAGTTTAAAAATTCTAAGCCACTCTATAAAATATTTTTCAAGTACATTTGGAAGGACAAATTTGCAAAGCTACAAACATTAACAAAATTGTCAGGAGTTTATATTGCTTTAAGGATTAACTGCCTCAACGAACCATTTTTCTAGTAGTTTAGAATTTTTAAAAGAACAATAAAAGATTATCATATTTACTTCTACAAAAAAGATCACAAGAATTTAAAGAGTCATATTATATGGATACACCTAAATTCAACCTTCATGTTTTAAACAAAGAAGATTCAAGTCAATGAAAAACTTAGTTTAAGTTGTACAAAATATTTCAGTAGAGAGCAAGTATGTCATTTGTAAAGATGAAGAGAATCTGAGAAATATGAGTCTGAAGATTTAATATTTCCTGTTTATCCCCAATCACCTTTTTTCATCCTTATCTATCTAGATGTATCTCTGTGGTTCTTGCATAAAATGATCTAGTTTAGTGGCGCCTGGGTGGCTCAGTGGGTTAAGCCTCTGCCTTTAGCTCAGGTCATGATCTCGGGATCTTGGGATCGAGCCCCGCATCGGGCTCCTTGTTCAACGGGGAGCCTGCTTCCCCCCCTCTCTCTGCCTGCCTCTCTGCCTACTTGTGATCTCTTTCTCTCTGTCAAATAAATAAATAAAGTCTTTTAAAAAATGATCTGGTTTATAGGGATACTCTAGGGAAGTCTTTACAAGGTTGTATTAACTGTGCAATAAATGATTAGAAGGTATAATAACAATTGGCCAATGTAGCTCATGCAGTATGTTCTCATCTAAATCAGGAGACAAAATAGATCAGATTACATTCCTGCTTTTGGAGACAAATATAGAGTGCTCTTTGGGGGATACCAAAACAGGAAAGGAAATCAGCTCAACCTCAATAGGGATTCTGAAAAAAACAACAACGTGGCACTATGTAACTGAAGAGATTATATAATCCATGATTCTTTCAAAATTCTAATTTAATACAGTACATAACATGTCAGACAACACAGTAACCCCAACAGATGACAACACTCTTCAGAGTGTAGAGACCAATAGGTAGTAAGTGGAAATCACTGAACCATAAAGAAATATGATCGTCTAAAACTGAATTTCATATAGCATATAGGAGATTATTTGGAGATAGTTTATAGGTTCACACTTGTAGTATGTCTTCTTTGAGAATTAAATTATAACACTGTCATTAGAACTACCATTACAAAAAAAAAAAGGAAAAAGGAGATTATACATTCTCCAGTGGAAATTGCTGCAAGCCTCAGAAGAGATGGTGTCAAAATTCTTCTACTGAACTCTAATGGCCTTTTCACTCCGATCACACGAAACTATAATTTTTAGGAGGAAGTCACAAAGAGAGAAAACTGTCAGGTATATGATCAAACTGTGTAACAAAAATGCACCTATAAATCATAAAAGTTGCTGTTTTTGTCATTTTAAAGACCTTTAGGCTCCATTAGTGGCTAAACTGCTAGTTATTTATCATTTTATTTGTTTAGCAGTAGCATTTACTTCTCTTCACAACAGACTAGCAACAAAAGCTGAAAAACAATTACTGAAAAACAGTAATAATTCTAGGATAACTTATTGACAATGATTTTGGCCTTGAAAAGGACTGAGAAAGGGCGCCTGGGTGGCTCAGTGGGTTAAAGCCTCTGCTTTCGGCTCAGGTCATGGTCTCAGGGTCCTGGGATCGAGGCCCGCATCGGGCTCTCTGCTCAGCAGGGAGCCTGCTTCCCCCCCCCCTCTGCCTGCCTCTCTGCCTCCTGTGATCTCTCTCCTGCTGTAAAAGAAATAAATAAAATCTTAAAAAAAAAAAGGACTGAGAAAGTGGAAGTGCCAATGAACTTTGCAATAAGCAAAACTCCTCCATTTTTTATGATGTAAAGAAATAGATGTATAAGACACATTAATTTAAAAATGCACTTTTGAGGAAGAAATTAGAAAAACTAACAAGTAGGGTCAATGCCAAATATAGGGAGTGAAACTTAAAATGGTTTCAGTTTTGATTTTACATACAATATCATATATTGAAAATATATGCTTCTAAAATTAGGTATAATGATCAGATTCTATAGCAAAATTCTGATAGAAATATAATAAAATATATTCACTCTGTGCTACTGTAACCTTGAATAAGTAAGTCACTTAGGACTGTTCTGCTCACACCTGAGGTATTCTAATCACTTATGCAGTGAACTGTATTCCTTCTTACCTACCAATTTTGCTATTTTTCCATGTATTGGAGTTATTTCTTACATTCTAATTTTTCCTTTTCTATTAGATCATTTCCATCAGCAGAAATATGTTAATTTTAGCAGGTGTGATTATGGCATCAGGTTGTGTAAAAAACCGCTTTTTTTTTTTAGATGCATACTGGACTATATGCAGCTAAAATGACTGGGATTCACTTCAAAATATTTCTGCAGCAACAACAAAATGGGTAAATAATATAAGTCAACAAAAACCTTGATATTGCTGATATATGTGAAGGGCATAAGTTCACTGTACTATTCTTTTATTGTATGTTTGGAATTTTCAAAATATAAGAAAACATTTCAAAGGCTTCCTTGGCTTCATACCCCTCTCTCCAGTTACAGCTCAATTTCCTTATCCCTCAAAATTCCTTCAATGAGTTAAATATATGTGTTTGTGTGTGTGAGCATGTGTGTGTGTGTAATATTCTCTTTCTACTTATTCACCATTTCCTTTTTCCTTGAATCTACTCTAATATGGCTTTTGTCCCTCACCCCATAGAAACTATTTATCACAGCTGTACCTGGGTAAATCTAGTCTTCATGTCTTTGTTGTTCGACCCATCAGCAGCATTTGACACAGTTGACCATTTGGTTCTAAAAACATTTCACTTAGCTTTCAGGATATCACACACTCCTCGTCCTCATTTTATTCAATTCATTCATTCATTTGACAAAAATCTATTAAGTCCCTACTAAATGTTAGGTACTATACTAGAAGCTGAGTGACCAGACAAATCCTCCTGTGTTCATGGAGTTCATATTCTAGTTCATGCAGATACTATACATAAAACAAATATAAATAAATAAAACAAAATATATATAGAGAATACAAAATGAATTCATGCTATGGAGAAAATCTGGGAACAATAACAGCATGAGCAAAGATAAAAACTAAAGTAAAATATGAAAGGACCTCATCTGCATGTTCACTACTGCATCCTCAAGTATCTGGAATAGTGCCTGGTATACTGCGGATGCTTAAGAATTATTTTTTGAATAAATGAAAAAGTGACTCTAAATGTTCTTAATCCGTATATTGAGAACATATGTGATTGATTTTAAGAACTGTTTATTCATAAAATGTTTATTAAACCTGTTATCTTCTTTGGGTTTCTAAGATCAGCTAATGTGTACAAAACTGATACATTTGGGGAAGTGATTTCAAAAAATATAGTAAGTTATAAATTTGCATGTCCATTAGAATGAGTCTAGTCTAGAATAATGGGAATATACTAATGATTTGATCTACATATTTCCAATTGTCAACTATAATGAAAATTAGTGAACATTGTGTTTGAGTGTAAGAAAATGTATTGGTTTATACTTTTACTGAGAATATATCCTAGTATCTTATGATAAGAATGCAAATATATAATTCTTTAGGAAATACCAGTATCAATCTAAAGTAAGAGATCTGGTTGGATGAATGACAGTGAAAGATCTCAAAATGAAAAATCAATATAAAAGTCTAGTAGAATATTAATAATTCTAGGATAACTTATTGACAATGATTTTGGCCTTGAAAAGGACGGAGAAAGTGGAAGTGCCAATGAACTTTGCAATAAGCAAAAACTGAGATTTAGAACAAAACATGACATGTTTTGATAACTTTCACAGTAAGATAATTGCTTCTTATAGCACTGAGAAATTACTTATTCTGGGCAGTATATATTCTGAATAAAGTTTCAATTTTTTCAACATAACATTTAGTTTCTACCATTTTAAGAAATATCTCACAATTTATTATATATTTTCAAATATATTTAACACTTCCATAATAACTTGGACTCAACTATATAGTTCTGGGCACAAATAAAGTGGTAATCCCAAGATTTATGTAAATCAATTTATCTTAAACAAACAATAAAAAAAAAGCAGAAATAAAATCATAAATACAGAAAACAAATTGATGGTTGCCTGAGGGGAAAGGGGTGGGGGATGGGTGAAATAGTGAAGGGGATTAAAAGTTACAAATTTCCAGTTATAAAATAAATCACAGAGACGAAATGTACAGCATAAGGAACATGGTCAGTACTACTGTAATAACACTGTATGGTGACAGAGGATGACTACACTTACTGTGATGAGCACAGGTATTGAACAGAATTGTTGAATCACTATGTTGTACACCTGAGACTAATATAACATATTATGTCAACCACACTTCAATAATAAAACTGAAACAGTATCATTTTTTTAAATGAATAAAGCCATTTTCAAGGAGTATTTCACTAATCTCAATCTATAATCATGGTAATTTAATTACCATGTTTTTGTGGCTAAAAAAAAAAAAGCAGAAGCATTAGCTTGTTAGCTTTCCTTTAGTTTAACTATTAAAAATTGGGGCACCTGGGCGGCTCAATGGGTTAAAGCCTCTGCCTTCGGCTCAGGTCATGATCTCAGGGTCCTGGGATCGAGCCCCGCATCGGGTCTCTGCTCAGCAGGGAGCCTGCTTCCTCCTCTCTCTGCCTGCCTCTCTGCCTACTTGAAATCTCTCTGTCAAATAAATAAGTAAAATCTTAAAAAAATATATACTACAGATTACCCATCATTTGTAATAACATGCTATACCAATTTCAGGTTAGACAGAACAAAACGTAAATTATTTTAAAAGTTGCAAGTAACAGTAATAGTAATGATAAATTTAACATTATAACTATTGAAAGATTTTAATACTTGAAAATACATGTTTTTAATATACTACTTTCAACAGATAATGTTACCATGTCTTTAATATGTATCCTCTACAATGATCTATATATAAGAAACTTCTATTCCTATTAATGCCTTTATAAATAGTTGATTTATACACATTCCATATTTATTGCTATAATTACATCAGGAAAAGTCTCATTTAAGGGTATTTAAGGTAATTGCACAAGCAAAAACCCCACTTAAGGATATTTAAGGGTCTGGTAGGTGTAGAAATGTAGTATTAAGGGGAAAATACATACTTTAACAATTTCAAGAAATGAAGCCATTCAAAGGTCTCTTCTGAAGTTCACAACCATACATCTTTTCCTTTGGCTTGCTCTCTTTTTTCCATGTCCTTATGCTAAGAGCTAACTTCAAATTTTAAGCAGTTTTACAATATGTATCTCATAATATCATTGTAAGATGAGTGCTTTAAATGTTGATATACTTAGTTAAATTTACAAACCATCTTGTGATTTATATAAAAATATATATGTAATAATATATATTTAATATATTATTAATATAATTGTATATTATGTATTATATATTATCTCATTTAATACTCACAATAACCAGGGCAGATAATACTATCTTGAAGTAGTTGGGCCAAGGACACAAAATTAACAAATGCAGAGAGACATAGGTTTTGTCAAATACCATATTCTTTCCATTACAACACATACCTTCTGAAAATGTAATGTTAGGCCAGCTACCAAATGACATTTGTTTAAGAAAGTCACATATGTTACAGCGTGATGATGGAAAAATAATTTTCACCCAAGTCTGATAGGTTTTTTACATACACTGAGTCATACCATTAGTACCCCTTCACAGATTTATTCCAAATCTGGCATAAAATGAAAGAAATGATTGACCTTTCTTACAGAGAACGGACAATCACAGGAGATGGTTAATAATTGTGTGGACTGTTAGCAAATTTTTTAAAACAACTTTTCAAATCAACAAAAGCACTTAGGAAAATTGCTATAAAAAGTAAGTTCAATTTGTAATTGCAGCTTTTATACCATTGTACAGTTATGCACATTTGATAATGCTTCCTCCTACCCTACAATTTCTAAGGAAAAAATATACTATTTCAAGAAGAAGCTTTTTTTAAAAAAGGAAATCATTGACATCTTATGATACAAAGTAATAATTGCTTTTTTTCTACAGGTAATTAACTCTCCACACAATCATGTCTCTACTTCTAAACTGTAAAAATTTGAAAAGGGCCATTATAACATGCTTTAGTCACAATGTAACAAAGGCTTGATTCTGTTTACAGAGTGTGCTTTAACACTGATTTATACTCAGTCAAGCCAAAGAACGAAAGTATACTGTTAAGAAAAATCTTAAAATACTCATTCTTCAAAGAATTTAAGATAAGAGAATGAATGGGAATTAGAGTATATATTCAGCTTCTTATTTACTCATTTTCTGTCCCATCCATGCAAATAGCATGGTCATTTACTTTTAAAAAGCCATTCCCATAAAGTAGCATCAGGACCATAGGAAACAGTAACTTCTGAAGAACCCCAAGGTTTGGAAAGCAGACATATCTGAAAATTCTAAGTAACAATTACAATTGTTTCCCTATTTATTGTAATTCATTTGCAGTTTTTAAGTTCTGAGGCTATGCAAAAGGTCCTACCAATAGTTATAATAATGACTAGTTGTTCATTCATCCTTAGCATAGGCATGTGCTTTTAAATTCAGACATAGCATCCTAGTTTGGTCAGTATAATTACCTTTTAACTTCCATCACAGATTACAGGAATATAAAACAGCCATGACTAAGTTTTATTAAAAGTTGAATGATGTTTTTATATGTATATGTAAAATAGACTTCCTGACTTCCCTTCCATTAGCAATCACTGTCATGATTTTTGACATATTTTGTATTCTTAAATTTTTTCTGTCAGAAAAAATGCACTTAGAATTTTTCTAGCTATTCCTTATGTAGTAACAGGAATCCACTTGCAGAAGTTTATGGACCATGCCCGGAGGCTGGAAAAACAGCCTGCAACAAACATGTGATATCAAACTAAGCTTAGAAACTCAGAAGCATGACCAGTGGTAGCATGCATAGCTAATCAAAGTCATCTGAAGGTAAGGAAAGAAACATACCACTGGACATGCAGCATGTTAAAAAATCTGAGAAGTGTTGCTGATGTAAGCTGAGAGCAACAAGATGAACATCTCTGGTGACAGTCCCGTTCGTAACATTTAAGTTATCACTTTGAGATCCAATATAGATTAATGCATTACCAAAGTATAAGCGTGACCTTATTCCATATTTTCTTTAAAAATAAGAGTTATTTTGAAAAAGATTCCCATCTTTATCAGGAGCCTTTAAATCAAATATGAAGTCAAGGCCCACATTTGCATAGGTTTTAAGAGGGAGTAAATTATTCAAGTTAGTGAAAGATAACAAATGTCATACTGTTGCACACATACACTATATTAAATGAATGTAGAGGAAGCATGAAGAATTGTGACCAATTAACTTGCTGGGGGAAGGAATATGGGAAGGTAAATTTGTAAAGCTTGGGAAAATGATAAAAATTTCAGGAGTACATGGAATCCTTCATTAAAGAGGATTATTTTCTTAAAAAGGTATTAATTTTGAGCACAGTTTTAACTTGTGTTGAGATGATACAAAACAACAAAATATTTAAAAATTTTATGTTATATGTAAATTACATATAACATAAATTTTACCATTTAAACCACTTTTAATTATACAATTCAGTGGCATTGATTATATTCACAAGGTTGTACAGATATCACCACTATTTCCACACAGAAAGTGTGTAACCACGAAGAAATAAATCCTCAGCTCTTCTTCCCCACATTTCTTAGTAACCTCTAACCTACTTTCTGTTTTTATGAATTTTTCTATTCTAAATATTTCATATAAGTAGAATCACAGTATTTGCCCTTTCCTATCTTATTTCATTCGACATATTTTTTTCAGTTACGTTGTAGTATATATCACAAAACGTCATTTCTTTCTACGGCTAAATAATTTCCCCTTGTGTCTATATCACATTTGTTCATCTGTTCATCTGTTGATAGACACTTGTGTTGATTCCATCTTTAGACTATTGTGAATAATGCTGCAATTAATATTAATGTGTAGGTATCTGCTTGGGTCTATGTCTTCAGTTTTTTTGGGTATATATCTAGGAGTGGAATTGCTGGGCAATACGGTAATTCTATACATAGATTTTTGAGGAAGAGCTTAGCTGTTTTCCACAAGTGCTGCACCATTTTATATTTCCACCATCAATGTATAAGGACTCCAACTTCTCCATCTCCTCACTAACATCCATTTTTTCTTTCTTTTTAATAACTAGCCATCACTTGTATAATTGATTTGCACTCCACTAATGATTAATAATACTGAGCATGTTTTCATTGCTTTTTGACCATTTGTATATTCTCTGTGGAGATATGTCTATTCACCCCCTTTTCCCATAATATGGGTTTTGTCTTTTTGTTGTAGAGTTTTAGTTCTTTATATATCCTAGAAGCCTTATTATATATGTGATTTACAAATACCTTCATGTACATAGGTTTATTTCTGGACTGTCAATTACATGGCATTGGTCTTTATGTATATCCCTATGTAAGCATCACAATGTTCTGATTACTGTAGCTTTGTAGTAATGTTTGAAATTGGGAAGAGTGAATCCCCACCTTTGTACTTTTTTACAAGATTGTTTTAGATATTCAAGGCCCCTTGAAATTCCATATGAATTTGAAGACTGTGTTTTCCATTTGTGTAAAAAAAAGGCTGTTGGAATTTTAATAGCCAGTTAATTGAATTTGTAGATTGCTTTGGGTAGTATTGGCATCTTAACAATATTAAGTCTTTGTACCAATGAACACTGGATGATTTTCCACTTATTTAGGTGTTTGGTCTTTCATCTCCTTGGTTAAACTTATCTCTAGGTCTTTTATTCTTTTAGATGCTATAGCACATGAAATTGGTTTCTTAATTTCCTTTTGGAATTGCTCATTGCTGGTATACACAAATACATTGATTTTTGTGTGCTGATCTTTACATTCTATAACTTTGCTGAATTTATTAGTTCTAGTAGTTTTTTATAGATTCTTTGGAATGTATATATATACACATATATATATACACACATATATATATACATTTATATATATGTGTATATATATATGTGTATATATATATATATATATACATATATATATAGGATCATGTCATCTGTGAAAAGAGATAGTTTTATTCTTCCTTTCCAATTTGGATCCCTTTTAAAATCTTTCCCTGTTCAATCATTCTGGCTAGAACTACAAGTACAGTGTTGAATAACAGTGCTGAAAGCAGGTATCCTTGTCTTGTTCTTTATCTTAGGACTAAAGCTTTCAGAGTTTCACTATTGAATGTAATGTTAATTGTGGATTCTATAAATGCCTTTTATCATGTTGAAAAAAATGGGAGTATTTTATTAAGAAAGAAAATACAAACTTACCACTAAAACATCCTACTAATCTATACTCTCTCACCATGCATGATAGTTTTGCTCTGACCATAATATAAGTAGCCAAATCTCTTATTTAAACAAATAGCAGCAGCATGCCACATATTTGGAGGCTGAAGGTAAGACTTAGAGGTTTTTCAAAGTTCTTCAACTCAATTGTTAAAAATTACTTTTGTATTCTCTGTTGTGAAAAGACAATGGAGTATGTTGTCAATGTATTTTTCGACAGTGTTAAAGAATTATAAACTAAAGAATATCAGACTATATTAGAGTTATAAGGGCTAAAGGTGAGATATGAAAATAGAGACTACATCTAATACCAGTTTGACTGTAGCTCAAAACGGATACCTACTGTTCAGATGAGTTTTGTGATATC
The DNA here is from genome assembly GCA_002007465.1 of Ailurus styani. Classification (NCBI taxonomy): domain Eukaryota; kingdom Metazoa; phylum Chordata; class Mammalia; order Carnivora; family Ailuridae; genus Ailurus; species Ailurus styani. The sequence goes on from LNAC01000936.1 coordinate 111,104, forward strand.
ATGAACTAAAACTAATTGACTTACCCATTATATTCTTAGTTTCAAAAATATGTCGTAGAAAATGGCAAAACTGTGTTTCTATATGAATAATTTTCTGTAATTCCAATTCCTGTTTCATATAAGCCCGTCTCCTACCTTTGTCTCTGTTACTCTGAATTACTAAAAGATTATGAATAAGGTCTGTAAACTGGAGAAATCTCAGGCTAGATATTACCTGCATGTACAGAGTGATTCCTTGTCAAGATATATTCACGCACTATCATAGGAATACTAAAGTCTCTACACACTTAAATCTCCTGACCCTTTGGATAGTCCTCTTGACTTCTAATCCACTTGAAGACAGATCCTTGGACTTTTGGTCACCCACTGGCTTCTGATCCATGTGAGGGCAGATGACTGGCTTTCTTTCCTCTGGCCTCCTTTCTTTTAGAAGGGATTCAGGTCTTTGGTTTCCTGTTCACTTTCTACATAGTTTCTGGCCTCCTGCCTTTACTCATTACCTGACTCTGTAAATAAGTCCTTGATTTCCTTCCGTTAATTCATTTGAGTCAACTGTTCCCCTCCCCAGTGGCTACCACACCTCAGTTTCCCACTACCTCTGCTCCTCTCCCATTAAAGAACATTACATCATTTAAGGAGCAGAAAAGAATGGTCAAGGGTATTAGACCTTTAAAATAATAAAAAGGGCTAAACTTTAACTGTTCATCTTCCTAGTAGAGATTTCCATTCCTCATATTCCTATATCTCTACGTTATCAGCAGAAGTCTCTCTAGTCTCTGCTAATAGCCTATGCTAATAGTCTTCTCTAGTCTCTAAATTTGACCCAATTCCCTACCTTTCTCTGTCCCCTAAACCTCTTCATTGTGGCCTCTGTGAGTTCAGTTTCAACACATGCTCCATATCCAAAACCTCTATGAATGTTCCTTTTAGTTTCACCCCTTGATTATATTTGTCTGTCCTTTTGGTTCTTTAGGTCCCATGGAACACTCTCAACGGGGGCAAATCCCAGGTTACTCGGGGCCACAATATTTTCCTTGCTCCACTTTGCCACTCCCTCGCTGTCTTTGCCACTACATTTTCTCTCAAAGTTTTTGGAAACAAAGACTGAACAGGAGTACAGGTATGGAGGTAGATAGTAAACCAGATGCTCAAGTTTTCAGTTAACAAGGCAGGATGATAGGGATGTTGGTAAATTATAGCAATGAAGACAAACAGTAAATGGTATAGTATTATGGTATTTTATCTTTCCTCTCCATACAATAGCCTCAGTTAACCACTTCTGCCTTAGGAAAATACTTTCTTCCTTTGGCTTTCTGGTTGCTATACTCTTGCTATACTAATTTAATTCCATGGTTGTAAATACCATAAAAATGTATTATGAATTCACTCTCCACTGATACCTCCCCTAGTCCAAGCCATCACTGTCTCTAAACAGTACAGGCTGCTTCACTTTTTGCATTTCTATAAATCCACTCCTTGCCCAAAGTAATTTTTTTGAATATGCAAATCATATGTAATTTACCAGTTTAAAATCAGTGTATTCTCATCTTGGAGTTAATTCCAAATTTTACTCTGGCTTTCAAAACCCATCATGATTTGGCCTCCTCTTAGTTCTCATTCTTCATCTCATATTACTCTCCCTCTCTTTTTCTTTACTCCAGGGAGTTGGGTCTTTTTTAGTCACTGGAAAATGCCAAGGCTTGTTCTCACTTAGGCCTTTTTTTCCTATCGACTTCTACCTTAGGAGCACTTTTCCTTTGTCTTTTCTTATAGCGGCCCCCTTCTCACATTAAGACCATGGTACATACGTGACACCACATCAGAGAGGTCTCACTTAACAACCACGAAATAGTTCACTCTCATTCACTTTAAGTTCTTTACTTACTCCATGATTCTTATCACTTTTTGAAATTCTTTTTTGTTGTCATTTGTTTACTTCATTGTTGCCTCTCCCAATTAGGAAAAAAGGTCGAAGAGGACAGAAATCCTGGCTGTTTTGTTCTCAGCTATATCTCTAGCCCAAAACTTAGCAGGCTGTTAATAAAGAATTATTCATTTAATGAATTAAAGTTAGGGCCTTGGATAAACCACATTACAGTAAGATTTTATTGATTCATATTGATTATATTAAACTCTATTATAAATATCAAAAGACGGAAAATAAATACAGAGAGAAGTATTAAACAAATGAACTACCAACAGAACCAAGTATAATAAGGGACCATTATTAGACTATTTTCTATTTACTAAGGGTCATTATCATACATAGTTTCCTACTAAAATCTATAAACGAATATATCCACCATACATTTATATTTCAAAAGATATGTTCTTTTTACTCATTCTTTTAGAAACATCAACAGATAGGAACTCAGCTCAATGTATTATGATTATTCCTTCTAAGGGACATCCATTTCCAAAGAATAATTTTATAAAGGGTTTTCCTAAGGAAAAAGATTCAAGTAAACCAATTTTCAGAACTGGCCAAATAAGGAGTATAGTTGAAACTTTCCAATTAAACTTGATAATTATAATGATAAAATAGCAAATCCTGGCCACAAATTAAGGCTTATAATACTGTTGCATATCAAAGCATGACACTTTAAGTTTGGCCCCTACTAGAATACCAAAACTACTCAGTACTAGGGAAAAAAAATAAATGTCTTTTTTCAATAAATTATTTGACCAAATTCTGCTTCATTACATGAAAGCTAAATTAAAGTTTTAATGTATTGATCATGACCATTTTATGTAAAAATCTGAGAACAGGGGCACCTGGTTGGCTCAGTCGTTAAGTGTCTGACTTTGGCTCAGGTCACGATCCCAGGGTCCTGGGATCAAGCCCCGCATCAGGCTCCCTGCTCAGCGGGGAGTCTGCTTCTCCTCCCACTCCCCCTGCTTGTGTTCCCTCTCTCGCTGTGTATTTCTCTGTCAAATAAATAAATAAAATCTAAAAAAATATGAAAACATATGACTTTAAATAAGAGCTTATTTCTATTTAATAAATGAAAAAGAAAGTGATATTATGGGATATTTCTAAAGGGCCATAAAAACATTATTTATTTATTCAATGAGTCTCTAACACACCCAATGGAACCATTATTTTATAAGCATCTATAATCAACTCAAACATTCTGAAAATAAAATAAGTGCCCATGTATTAACCTTAACAGTAAAATAATTTTATTAGAGTAATACTATCTCTGGTTTTTTTCTTTTGTTGAATCAAAATTATACTCATCTGCATATGTTATAAGCAAATACAGTGTATGACACCAAGCTGAAATATCACAGAAACACAAATGAACACAACACAAATTTGACATTAGGAGTAAAATTGTCTGAATACTTTATAAAGAGTCTTATTTCTGAATAAGACCTATAAAAGAGCTTGACAGGTTACACCTGGGAATATTAAGAAATTTTCTGTGAACTGATTTAAAAGGAATAAACATTTTGGAAATTTATCTACAGTCTTCTTACAAATTGTTCCAGCATATTTAAAATTAGAGACCAAGCAACCTAGAACTGTACATAAAACAATGTGAATGTGTAAGACATAACCGACTGATTTTTCTTCTGTGTCCAACTTCTAATAACACAAGGGAGAAAGTCCCTACTGATAGGAAACTTTTAAGCTATAGGCTACTATTCTTTACCTGTAACTCAAAAAAAAGGAAAATAACAAAGTGATATAGAAACTCCATGGGTAGATGAGTGTGTAGCTGTAAAAAAATTTATAAGGACTTTGAGTACACGTAATCTATAGAAAATATACATAACTTTATGCACACCTGTGTTCCTCAGATACCATGTTAGCAGAAGAGGTGCACACAACTAATCTACTCCAAGCTTGCTGAAAATTTGCTCTTTTATGAAAATCCAGTTAGGGCTTCCTCTCTATTCTATAGTTGTATGGCTATAGTATCGAGAAACGAATTCAATATATGTGACTTCTAAAATGTTACATAGTAGAATACTACCTATTAGTCACAGTCAATTCCAACCTGGTCTCAAAGTTCAGACCTAGAGTTCTCAAAGCCACGTATTTGGTAATGTTATAGTACTGTGGTTAATACTATATAACAACTACACCACATAATTATCAATGGCTGCTTGTCTATTTCCCTAGAAATTCCATGTATTTTCAAGTAAGTACATTTCTGTTTTTAACTTTTTTCTTAGATGTTCCACTTGCAGTCATCCTTTTACCTCATTTACCTCAATAAGTAACCCTTATTTCTCTCTTAAATCTCTGGCCAGTTATCAGTTTCCCAAAGTGTTACTGTGTTTCCATAGTCTAGGTTAAGTGCTCTCCTTACGTTATCCACACCACTCTGGACTTTCCCAAAATAGCAATTATCGTGGATTATTATATTGCCTGTTCACTAGTCTGTCCAGCCCATGAGAATGTGAGCTCTTTGTTGATATGTTCATATTGTTCATCCTTACACCCACAGCATCCTGGCATACATGTATATGTGTCAAATACTTAATAAATATTCATGCTCTAATAAGTGACTAAATGGAGGTATAAATAGATGGCAGGTATTAGCTCAGTAAAGCTTTACTGAGTGGGTCTCAGTCTGAGTTCTAAGTCATATGAAGGAAGAGTTCACCAGCAGATAAGAAGTAAGAAAGGGCTATTCCAAAAGAGAGAACTACATGTGTTAAGGTAAAGAAGTTTGAGAACCAAAGGTTTGCCAGAACCATGATGTCCCATGTAGGTAGCTCTATAGAGTTGGGAAAAAAGTTCAAGTGACATATGAAAAGAGATGAAGATAGAAGGAAAGGAAGAACCCAGATCACAGAAAATATTTATAAGAAAAACAGATATTATTATGAGTTGAATAATATGACTGCATTGGTAAAAGTTTTGAAGTTGCCACCTCAAGAAAATTCAGGAATCGTGAGAAGTATTTCTTAAAAGAAAAAAAAATAATTGTGTTATACAATCACCTTTTTTTAAAGATAAGTTGAAGAAGAAGATACAAGGTTTTTTAAAGCATTAAAACCCCCAAATGCTAGTCTAGCACTTCTCTAAGTAAATTTTATATAACACTTGCCCTACAATATGCTCCATGAAGAAAAGGAATTTCTCGTCCAATACCTTTGAGGGGAAAAACTACATATAATAACCTCCTCTCTGAATAATTCATCATACATATTACCATATTAAAAATATGAAGTCCTACAATAAAGAAACCTATTTAACTTTTTATAAATAAATTTATTTATCTATGACAGCTTTTTGCATGTAACACCTGTTAATATCCTGCCCAAGCAAGCAATATTTTGCAGAACATGTTATGCTCTCCAACACTAAAATGTCACAAATCAAATTCATATTTGAAGGGCTCACCTTATCATTTAAAAAAGTTAGCCATCCACTATTATTTGTAAAACATAAAGATAAGATGTTAAAAAAAGGAAGATATAATATCATCTTAAGGTTGGAAATAATTTCCATTATCATTGTCTAGATATTGCTAAGATATTCTTATTTTGCTAGTATATCTAGGGCTAGAGAAAATAAAGAGGCCACATAATGACATCTAGTTGTACAAGTGCTAGGAAAGAGGAGCTACACATTGGTTTGATTGTCTATGAACAGGTATACAAATCCCATATGCAAATAACTGTATGTGTACGACACAATATTAAGGGCTGATGAATGCCAACTGTTAAGATTAATTTAATAAAAAATTTACTGGAAGTATGCCTAGATGAAACAATCAATAGGTTTGTTTTGAAAAAAATTTTTTTAAAGATTTTATTTATTTATTTGACACAGAGAGAGAGAGATCACAAGTAGGCCGAGAAGCAGACAGAAAGAGGAGGAAGCAGGCTCCCTGCCAAGCAGGGAGCCCGACGCGGGCCTCGATCCCAGGACCCTGAGATCATGACCTGAGCTGAAGGCAGGGGCTTTAACCCACTGAGCCACCCAGGCGCCCAGATTTGTTTTGAATTTTGACATAATTTTTAAGTACAAGAAAAAGAGTGGTCGGATTACTGTAGTTTCTTGTTAATCCAGCTAGGAAGTTCATTTTTTAATTATTATCTTATTAAGAAAAAGACACAAGTATTGGTAAACAATCAGGTACTATCCTTTTTTGTATTGAGTTCTTCATTCTCATTTTCAGTAGACTTCAAGCAAAATTGACACTATCCTTGATACTACAGATTTTAGTCATTAGTTTAGTCATTAGTCATGGGCAGAATATAATATTCACTATGCTGTTAGAAAACTTTTCAGCTATTAAAATAACCAAATCTTAACTTGAAGTGCTTAATTATGATGAATTCAAACTATGCAGTCATTCTTTTCTCATTTATAAAAATGAAAATAAGTGAAAAACTCATATGGCCTGGAAGTTTATATCATTAAGTGTTACAAGAGCTATGTGAAGATATTTCAGATTAGAACCGAATGAGAAATTTAAAATAATTACAACACTAGTTGCTCAGAGTAATAGTATAAACTAAATCAATTTCCTCAATACTGTTAATATGATGAAAATGGTTTGTTTTTACTGTTATTCAACTTTAACAGAAACCAAATAGTTTCTTCTTCCTTTTTTTCTCTTTCATCATTTCCTTTTTCTCTCATTCAGCCTGCTGTTGATCTGAATTTTATATGCTTTGCTAATCACGAATATTATATGAATTGTGTTCCATCTTAGAACATGAGCCTTTCTATATTTGTAAGTTTCTTGATAACATGTCATGGAATGTAAAACCTATGGGACTTTGGGGCCTTAATTTAAGCATGTGGTGCTAAAGATGCAGCTGTTCATTTGCAAGTAATCATTCCTGCTATTAAAGCCATAGTAGAGCAAAAAAAAAATCAAATTCATTTCATACCACTTTTCATTGTATTTAAGTACAAAACAGTCAGCATTATATAGTATTTGATTTTTTTTAACTTGTCAAGACCGTATTTTCAAAAGACAGTAATTTAGAATATCATTTACCCAAGCGTAAATTCTATTACAAGTGATCCACATAATTGGTTTTGAAGGTAATATGTTTCTAGAAATTTAAAAAAATGCTATGTACAGTTAACTACATTGCAGAAACTGGAGAGTTTAAAATTTAAAAATTTACTGTGTGGCAAAGTTAAATATAAACAAGTATACTTTGTTAATTATATATAGTTCTAACAACTATAGTTTCCTAGTAAATTCTAAAAAATCTCGTCATTTCACCTTACTTGAAATATGATATATACGATGATAATATTGTCTTCAAGTTTTGTGCTATTGTTCTTACAATGACATTTTAGAATCAGAGAAACATCATTTAGTTCTATATAAAGTGTTACATTAAACAATGTTTTTCCTAGCTGTTACTCCCTTTAACTGAACATCAATCAAGGTTTATAAATCATATTTCTTGACATGTCTGCTTAGTCTCCTTTAGTCTCTCATCAGCAATGTATAAAAGTCCTTGTTTCCATACATTCTCTCCAAAAGAGTTTAACGTATAATTTATTACATCTGTAGATATGAAACAAATTTACAAAGCTAAGATCAAACTGGGGGAATCTGCAACATGTGAAAAATATTGGACTAATATGTAGTACTAATTCCCTAATATATGAAGTATTTTGAAAATCCTTAAGGGAAAGATAAATATCAACCAGAAAAAGTGAAGTAGGTACACAAATGGCCATTTCATTTACTCTTTTGTAACACACAAATACATACACGCACACTCAGACATATGCAAATATATCCTCATACCATGATCATGCCACAGAAAGAGAAACCAAAGGAAGGAGTGAGGACAGTCTGATTTGCTAATCAAATGAAAAAATATTCAGTTCACTGTATTCAAAAAAGCAAATCAATCACACCCTACTATATAGCTCTAATTGGCAAATAATTATAAAGGTTTGGTATGGATATGTAGGAATGGGTACTCTAGTATAAATAATCCTGCTGGAATTACAGGTTGGTACACTCTTTTTGGAAGGCAGTTTAGCAACATGCATCAAAAATATTATGACTTAGTAATCTCATTTACAAATTTCTAAATTTATATGAAACAACTGGAAAAGTACACAGATGCAAATACAGAGTTGTTCATGACAATATTTTTCTAATGACAAAAAAATTAAAGTTCAACAACAGGAATTTGGTTAAGTAAATTGTGATTAATCATGATAAACCATAATTAAATTTATAATGAAGACACTTATTTACTGGTATGGAAAGAGGCTCAAGATGAATTAAATGAGAAAAAAAAATCAGACAACATAATTAGCAGGGACAAACTAAAACATGGAGTGCACTGGGCATGTGTGGTACCTCTTTAATAATATGTTTTAAATAGTTGTTCAATGTTCAGTGACAGTAATCTTTATAATGGAATTAAGGGATTGCATAACATGAAATTTTCTATATAAACAGTTTTCAGAAGGCATCCTAGCCATTTAATATCTAGATAAAAGTGTAAGTTAATCATTACTATAAATAACTTATTACTTACATACTATGCATAACTCACTTGTAGAATGTCAGTTGGCTTTTGTAATGTCAGGTCAATGTCAACTAACTACCTCATGGTCCATAACACGGCCTATAACTGTACCATCCATCTTACATATGGACATTGCAAAAATATTCAAAAGATTTTATTTCCATTAAATAGTTATCTATTTTAGTGGTAGTGGTACTGCTTACAGTTTTTATACACATTATTTATATAAACATATGGAAACCCAAGTTAACGAAAAACTAATTTCCAAATTTTTTATTGATGTTTTGCATATTAAACAAAGGCAGATGTAGCTTAAGGAGACACACTTCAGCAACCTGTTCTTCCTGGTCTCAAAATCATAGAAAGTTATCTTTTTGGACCAGAGTTTATGAAAAATTCCTCAGTAAGGAAGATGACCATTCTTACTGAAGCAGCTCCTCTTCATCATTTTGTACATACCCCTTTCACTCTAATACTACATTATGTTTTTGTAAAATATTACCAATGCTATTCATTATTTGTTCAATTCTTTCTTTTCCCTTAAGGACAATGATCTTGTATGACTTTTTACTGCTGTATCTCTAGTGCTTTGAAGTGTGTCTTATACACACAGTCACTATCCAACAAATAACTCCCGAATGAGCAAATGACAATGAATAGAGTAGAAAAGGTAAAACACAGACCCAAACTCACAGAAAACAGAAGTTATTCAAACTCTTAGGCAGCAAATACAAGTAAGGGAGGGTTAGTAGAGCAAGAGATGGCATAATTCTCTAAAATATGTGTAGGAGAGAATTAATCCTTGCATTCTCCCTTCCTCTCCTTGTCCCAAGTAGTAGAAAAATGGGCTTCTGATGGTAGTAGCAGTGACTACAGAAACTTTGGCTAGAGAGGCAAGGAGTGCTTGACTAGACATATTCAAGTAAAACAGATGACTACAGACATACTGAAGGAAGGTCTGTAGTAAATCCTACTCAGAGAGGCTAACAGGCAACCTCATATGTAAAGTATAGAATCTAGGCATCACTACATATTTGAGAAAAATAACAACAGCTGAAAAGTGTTTATGTGAAATTTATGAATGAGCTGAACAGTAAACTGAACATAGCTTTAATTCACTTCTACCAAGCACAATCTCATTTTATTTAAAAAAATATAAAATATACACATATATATGCATGAATAAAAGTATGAAATAATATACTGGATACCTAGTTTTAAAAGTAATTATCTCTGAACAGTATGATTTGGTTTAACTTTTTCTTATTTTACTCAATTGCATCTTATAATTTTCCTGTAATATTCATGTGTTTTGAGATTCATAATACATATTAGTAAAACAATGCCATTGTAAATAATTAAAACATACTGTTAGAAATATTTTATTCAATTTTATAGTTTATAATTCTTTTAGAAAAATACGACTCAAGTTTAAACAATCTTTTAAAAATTCTTTTTCCTTGTTTCATTTGTATTAAGATATTCTAAAATCTTAAAAATTAGACATCTGATGAACTTAAAAAATTTTTAAAATCAGTTGTACATAAAAATAGATGGCCATCTAAAACATACTAGCCCAAGCAATCAAATAATATTAATAAATATTAATAAAAATCAATAAATAACACTATTACTTTAAAATACGTTAGAGAGAAAAATGTTTACATTACATTAATTATGGCCTTCTAAAAAATGCCAAGTTATTTATCATTTCTCAGAAAACAAATCTCATTCTTAGAAATCTCATTCTCAGGCCAATGCTGTGTTACAAATACCTGAATAAAACTCTACTCTTTCATCAGTTAATCATTTTTACAGGTTAGGAATTTATGGTATTTTTGAATTAGGCTAGGTAATCTTTGAGAGCTTAAAACAACTTTAGTTGGTCTTAGAAGAATAAATTTGGATCTGGAGTTCAAAAAGGGAAGTAAATTCAACATCACTAAGATAGACTTGGGGGAGAAATTTCCTTTAAGAAATCCAAGAACTTTTCATGCTTAAGTAAGGCTCACTACATTGCTGGATTTAAATCATAGTCCCTTTCATCTCTCTTGAGTCCTCTAGCTGTCACTGATAAAAAAAAATTTTGACCCGTTGCTGACCTTGAACTTGAATGGTCTCTGCAGATAGAAAGATAAGCAACTGTCCTTTAAGGACTGTCAACATAATCATATTTGGTATTAGATAGATATTAGATACCAAATAAAATAAAAATTTGGAATATGTTAATTAATCAGTCAATAGTTATCTAAATTTCCTGAATTTCATTTTTGTCCTGATCCAAAGATTATTCATATAAAAAGACTACTTGAACATCACTCATCATCAGGGAAATACAAATCAAAACCATGATAAGATATCATCTCACACCTGTCAGAATGGCTAAAATAACAACACAAGAGGGGCACCTGGGTGGCTAAGTTGGTTAAGCATCCAAATCTTGATTTCTGCTCAGGTTACAATCTCAGGGCTCTGAGATGGAGCCGCATGTTGGACTCAGCACTGGGCGTGGCGCCTTCTTGGGATTCTCTCACTCCTTCTCCTTCTGCCCCACCCCATCCCTTTTCCTCTCTTAAAAAAAAAATAAAAATTAACAACACAAGAAACAACAGGTCTTGGTGAGGATGTGGAGAAAGGGGAACCCTCTTGCACTGTTGGTGGGAATGCAAACCAGTGTAGCCACTCTGAAGAAGAGTTTGAAGGTTCCTCAAAAAGTTAAAAGTAGAACTACCTTATGATCCAGCAATTGCACTACTAGGTATTTACCCTAAGGATACAAAAATACAGAAGAGGTACGTGAACCCCAATATTTACAGCACCATTATCAACAACAGACAAATTATGGAGTACCAATAGAGACAAAAAACATGTCCATCAACTGATGAATAAATACAGATGTGATAAATGTACACAATGGAATATTACTCAGCCATCAAAAAGAATGAAATCTTGCCATTTGTAAGGACGTGGATAGAGCTAGAATGTATTATGCTAAGTAAAATAAGTCATTCTGAGAAAGACAAATACCATAGGATCTCACTCATATGTGGAATTTAAGAAAGAAAACAGATGAACATATGGGAAGGGAGGAAAGAAAAAAGGGAGCAAGGGAAACAAACCATAAGAGACTCTTAATGAGAGAGAACAAACTGAGGGGTGATGGAGGAAGGGGTGGGGGAGGGGCTAGATGGCTGATGGGTATTAAGGAGGGCACTTGTGATGAGCACTGTGTGTTGTAAGTGATGAATCACCAAATTCTACTCCAAAAACCAATATTGCATTGTGTGATAAAATTAAAAAAAAAAAACCAAAAAACCAAAATTCTACATGCAAAAAAAAAAAAGATTACTTGACATGTTGCAAGAGATTATTTATATATATCAGTGATTTGAGATGCCTTAGAATTTCAAGTTAGTGTTGTGATGAATGTCCCCACTAGCAGTTCCCAATGTCTTAACTGAAGGGCATCCTGGTTGCTATGTGCTAAAGCGAATACCATTAGAGATGTGAAATCCCTTAAATATTGATTTATCATAAGTTACATCAGTTTTAGTGTTATAATAAATAAGAGCTTAGTGCAATTTCCAAACTTTAAGAAAGCTATTTAACACTCAAATAAGTGTCACACCTACTTAACTGGGATGACTGCAAAAGAATACCTCAGTGGAATATATATATTTCATCAATTTGAAAAAATAGACTTATGGCAAAACTAGGCTCTAAAAGGCATATCTGATGATTTCTGCAAATCTTGTCAGAGTGGTTAACAGATCTGAATTGCTAACTGAAGCGTTTCCTGCTATGCAGCCTTTTGTTCACGGTTAGGCTGCTACTTTTTATAGTACTGTGAGTAAAGAGAGCCATCCCAGGTTGACTCACATTTTTAGAGTGTTTTTCATGCTGTTGTCCAAAATAAATTTTGAAAGTAATAGTAAAATAAAAAGATGCTACAAATTATTTGATTAACCATCATATTTCATTATTGTGATCGAATTTCATGAATTCTATCCCTTGGAAACATACATTTTTAAACAGATTTGGCTCATCTCCTTTTAAAATCACACTAAATTCTTTGCTTTGTCAGGTCAAACTAATATTCTAAATAATCATGGAACATATTCAACAAGAATATGTTTTCTGCTGTTTTTCCATTATACTACAGCCACAGGGGCATCATGCTAACCTCTATACCAGAAGACCCAGAAACAAAACCAATACACCATAAATGTACTGCCCCAACAATACCACACAAAACATCCATGACGAAAATCCATTCCTTTGATGAAGAAATAAAGCTAGTGAAAGGAATCATATTCCACATAAAACAAGACCAAACAGCTATGTGTTCATATTAATTTAATAATATGTTAATTAATAACTAATAGGGTACTGAGTGGCAAGAAATAAGGTTACTGTTTGATTTCTCTTACAAAGATGAATATAGCATTCTTACCTTCTTTCTAAAAATAATATTTTGCTTTTTTTATTACACATAAAGTATAATATTCCTAGGGACTTAGTATATAATTTTCCTAAGTATTTACAAATTGTGTGTATGTTACAAAAACTTCTGTTGTTGAATCTTGGTGCTCATCAAACACAAGTAGGATATAGAATTGTTATATTCTTAGATTAAACCAGCAATTAGAGCCTTCGTAACCACAAATCTCTTCACATCATTGTGAATATGTGTTTCCTGGATACAAGGAAACTTCTGAAAGATTTCAGTTAATAATATAAAATTATCTATGTACACAAATAAAAAACTGAAGAGTAAAGTTAACTAATAATAAAAGGAAAGTTAAAAATTATAGAGGCCAAAGACACACATTTTCTTTTAAAAAGCTCCCCAGATACTTGGCAGAAAGAAAATAAAAAATATTGGAGGAGTGGGTGAATAGTATTTAAAAGAAAAAATGAATTAAGGATAAAGTGAAAACATCTAAATCAAGAGTCAGCATGCTTTATCTGCTTTATCCGAACATGAACAAACTAATGGCAAAATGAATTTGTGGATATAAAGGTTTCGTATACATTTCACTAAAAGTCTTCCATTTCTTGATACTCATTTAAACATGAAATATAAGACTACATGTCAGTTACAGATTTATTTTACATTTTCATTAATAAGACTGTAAATCATTTTGACAAAATTACAGTTTAAGGTTTTCATTTTTTTTACTACTTATTATTGAAGTATAGTTGACATACAATGTTATATTAGTTTCAGGCACCCAACATAATGATTCAACAATCTATACATTATTCAATGCTCACCATGATAAGTGTAATTTTTAAATAAATGTAATTTTCAAAACAGCGTTTCACATTGATGTATAATTATAAATAGGAAAAACCACACCGATTATCACTGGTTCAGTAATTCAATAAACAAGATTATATAAGGAAATAATATTTTCAGAATAGAAAGTCTGTTAGAAAACATCATACTATGTTGTACATGTAGTTTTAATTAGCTTGATAATATTCTCTTTAGGAAAAAAGTCTCAAGAAACTATCATCCAGCATGGTATCTGGCACATTTAAAATGTTCAACTAGTACTGTTAAATAAATCAGGGAGTAAAGAAAATTTATCACTAGGATTTATTTTTATCCAAAAGAATGTTTTCTTTTCTTTTCTTTCTTAAGATTTTATTTATTTATTTGACAGAGCACAAGCAGGGGGGAGTGGCAGGCAGAGGAAGATGGAGAAGCAGGCTCCTCAAGGAGCAGGACCCCGGGATCATGACGTGAGCTGAGCCAAGGACAGACGCTTAACGGACTGAGCCACCCTGGCATCCCTAACAGAATATTTTCTAATACCAAAAATTCTGAGCAACTTGCATAGCTAAGTTGCCCAGATGTATAGAAAGTATGGCAAACTCATACCCTTAATACTAAAAAAAAGGTATTTTACATTATTTGATGAAGTCAGAGAAAATACACGTTTGTATACTTTCTTAAGCCACATAAAAATCAATAACTAAAACATAATACATCTATTCTAATTACATCTTCAAGTACATCTTATATTTTAATTCACTCGTATTGACTTTATAGATAGGGTATTAATTTATTTAAAGAAGAGTGTCCCAAATTATACCCATAGGTTTTTTAAGTGTGTGTGGAGACAGAAAGGAGGAAAGGAAGAAGATAGAGATTTTAATTAACAGAAGCTTTCATAGTTTAGCAGTGTAGTAAATATGGGACACGTGTAAACATAATTAAACAGAATTATTTATTGGCTTTCTGCACATTTAACTCAATAATGCACATCATGAATTCTTGGGGGAAATACAGTTCTAGCATTTTTCAAACTTGCTTGACTAAAGAGCACTGTTTCATGGAAGATTTCATTCTGTTCCAACTTCTGTTCCACAGACTATATTCTTGGCTATATAACGTAAAGTCATTTAAAAAAAAAATACCTGGCGGTGCCTATGTGGCTCAGGTGGTTAAGCATCCAACTCTTGATTTCAGCTCAGGTCATGATCTCAGGGTTGTGAGATTAATCCCCGTGTCAGGGAGCCTGCTTAAGATTCAATCTCTCTCTCTCTCTCTCTCTCTCTCTCTCTCTCTCTCTCTCTCAAAAAAATACACTTAACTTTAAATCTGAATATATACTCTACTTCATATCACTGGGAAATTACTTATTCCAGTTTTCCACAAAATATTTAGTTAAGATTTAAGGCCAAGTTTATGAGTTAATAAGCAAAGTTAGTTCTATTATTTGTATTACTTAGGAATGCTTTTCATATTTTTTCATAGAAGTACTTCTACCTCTAAAGGAGCAAAAAGCAAAAATTGGGATACTGGGGGAGAAAGTGATTCTGAGGAAAAACAGTCTAAAGCAGAGGTCAGTAGACTGTAACCTGCAGGCCAAATTCAGCTCACTGCTTGTTTTATTTTTTAATAAAAATTAACTGAGACAGAATTATATTCATTTCTAGTTACCTTCAACAGTTGTAATATGATATTAAAATATCTGCTTTTCTAATGGTACTATTCTATTGATATCACAGATATCACCAATACTACTGGGGCTTGTGGCCTAAATTTATAATTGACAGAAATCCTAAATTTCAGATGGAGGTCAATAAAAATAAAGATGCAAATTTTTTATAGACCAGGTTAAAAACCTTTGTTTTAGAAGGTTGTGAAAAGATAAATGACACCTTTCAACTAGGATATCAAAACAGTAAGAAAGACGTAAAGCTACAAAGTAAAACATGCCCAAATTTTAAAAGTAAATTAAAAACTAAAATAAAAAAAAAGATTTAAAATCAAATATTTTCCACAAAATTTATGAGATGATGCATAGCCATTAGTGCAAGTTCTAAGATTTCTCACTCTGCAATATTTCCTTAAATTTAAATAAAGCTAATATTTTGTGTGCAATAATTAATTGATTATTCCAATTGCAAATGACTAATTTGTGCTCAGAAGTTATGGAAAATTTTAATGAGGCAATGCAAATTTTGCTTGCCACCATATCTCATTCACCAAAACTGCTATCAGACAAGCAAAATAAATATAGGCAATTAGTATACCTTGATATATAAGCATTACGAATGTTTATGCAGGGGATAAACTACATAGATAATGACATTTTTGAAAGTGAAAATAAATCGCATGTATTAAGAAATTAAATTATTAAATCCCTAGTGTTTTAAATTATGCAATATTAATTACATAAAATGATACTAGTCAAACTTCATCATACTGTTTAAATGTCGTATTAAAAGCTTTCAAGATTATAAAGAGCTATAGTATGCACACAATATGACATAATAATAAATGTATTTACCCAATAGCAAAGTTCTTAAAATTGTGGTTTTACTTTCTCTAGATATGTCATGACTTACAAAGCAGAATTATATGTGTGTGTAGTTATCAGCAGATTTTATTTGAAGAGGTATCAAAAACACTATTTACCTCTAATTTACAAACTATAAGATGATAATTGAAATTTTAAATACAAAATGATTTATCTTTTCTCCTTCCAGGATGACTTTACCTACAAATAATTTTTAAGTGCATAAAAATACTTTTAAAATGTCTAATATTTAATGCAATGTCCACCAGTCAATAAGGTCTACTGCTTTCAACATCCAGAAGAGTATATACAAAGGCTAAACATTACAGATTGGTCTAAACATTCCATCTGTAAAACTAAAAAGGATACTGGGAACTTCATATAATGTTCTGTTGCACTTTGCCTTCTATATTTTAATGATTAACAGAAACTGATCCTATATGCTTTTACAAGAGTAATTTAGCATTTAGTAAGAAAGACATTTCACTTTTATGTTTTAAAACATAATAGATTCAAATTACTTCTGGTGAAGTCTAATGAAAGATGTTCAATTTAAAGATTTTATTTAAGGAATTTGTTAGAAAACTAACACAGAGTAATTTTCTAGAAATAAGACAGTATAAAAAGGTCTCAAATGCTACCACTGGCATTAAATTTAATTTTTTGAAACAAAGCAGGAACACACTTAACCATTTGGCAAAACTTTAAAAAATTATTAACATATTAAAATAAGGAATCCGATTTTTAAAAAATCATCTGGAAGCATGCATGAGAAAACCTGTTGTCATGGAAACAACCAGTGTAAATGGCAAAAGATCCAGAAGAAAATGTCAGTGCTTCTGAACAATGAATGAACACAAAATGCTGCTTGTGAAATAAAACACCAACAATGGAAGAAAAGTACACAGACATTTAAAATTTTCATTCCCCTTCTATAAATGTTACTTGTTAATAAGAAGTCAGGGTAAAAATACTGATACTTGTACTGAAACAAATGAAAAGTATTCTCAAACACATATTAGGGAACTGGAAATGACACTATTATTAAAAGAAACTACGAATTCATCAGTTCTTGTGCTTGATAAGTTCAAATCTGAAACTATTAGACTTCATGATATGTCAATATATAAATTACACTTGTTATACTCAATATAGACACAACAGATAGCATTTGCCACTAGAAAATCTTTCAGAAGACCTAATGCCATTATTAAAATAGTATATGATATTGCATTGCTTTAAGCCAAAATATTCTAATAATTTATTAATGTAATATTCAATACAGAATTAAAATGTTTAAAAGATAGCGTTAAATTAATATTAATGTCAATCATTTATTTTTAAAATTCTAAGCAAAATAGCTTTAAATTAAAAAGTTCATGGAATCAGGACCAGTTAAACACAAAATACCTAAACAAATTACACCAAAATCATATAGCTAAAAGTTTATGTAATCAGTCTAAACACAGGCAACATATAAGTTTCTCACATTATCTGAATTTTGTCAATATTAAAATAAATAAATAAGTTTTATATATACACTCTATTAAACAGTTTTTCATGCATGATATCCATGAGCGAAAACTGTCATATACGTTCACAGTTATGATGTGCATGTACTCTCACAGATTAATATTTTACATAATTACAACAAAATATTTAGGTTAAATAAAAGAATGTAATTCTCCAAAAGACAAGCACTGACTTATTACTATAATACTAGGTAAAATGCTTAAAATTATGACATTATCTATTTATAAATAGAAAATGTTTAAGATTCATTCTTTAATTCTGAATAAAGGAATGTGTGAATTCAATGTGACAGTTAACATAATTAGTTATCTTGCCTTTTTCTTTCAAAAGAGTATCAAATCATGAGCACTGGGTGATGAATCGGATTGCTGAATCACTACATAATACACTTGAAATATAACCCTATATGTTAACTAACTGGAATGTAAATTAAAACAAAACAAGAGTATCAAATCGAAATAAAAGTTTCCATGTTACCAATCCTTTTATTTATATCTAATAAGTTGCCCCTTTATTTCCACCATCTACTTTACTGTTCTGTTCAGTGTCTCTATAAATATTTGTTTGTTTGTTTATTTATTTTATTTAAAAGACTTAGAGAGCACACATGCCAATGAGCAGTGGGGAGGGGCAGAGGAAGAGGGAGAGAAACTCAAGTGGACTCTGTACTGAGCATAGAGACTGATCCCTGCTTGATCTCACCACCTGGAGATCAGAGGAGAACAAGAGCCAGAAGTTTTATGGACTGAGCCACTCAGGTGCCCCACCCCCCACCGCCCTTTAAATATTTATTTATTTACAAACTTTTAAACAGTATTCCTCAAATGGCCAATGAAAACTAAAAATGGACAATATTTGTTACCTTCAAGCTCTGAAAACAATCTTAGGAGAAACTCTCATTTTATTCCTCATGTCAGTGTAAGGTATTATTTTGAAAACTCGCTAGTTCACATGTCCTTTCATTAGGGTTCCAGTTCCACAGACTATGTATGATGTGTTAACTGGAACTGTGTATTGTAAGGTCTGAGCTCGTACTGATTTAAAGGAAAAACTGTTCAAGTCTAAAAGTTGCTAAAATCAGGTGGTACTCCTCAAGAAATTTCTTGAAACACTGACTATAGAGAGTATTTCTTTATTATATGTGCATTATTCAAAGTTGATAATAATTGTACATTATCTACTTTCTCTCCTATGTCTGTTAGATGAAGTCAATTGCCAGGCAACTCAATTATTTATAATTTACTCATCATATCTGTAAACAGAAACTCTAAGTTGTTATCTAACAAATGATTGGGCTCAAAGATTAGGCATGCAAACTTTTATGTTACTAATCTATACAGTTATCAGTAATGTATTTATACTTCAATCATAATTATTTTACACTTTTATAATAATATGATATCATGAACATGCATCCTCTTTCTGTTAAAAGCATGATAAAAAATGAATGACAAAAGAAAAAACAAGTGTTGGTTAAATTATCTACTTTCCCATGACAATTATTGCAATGCTTTATCTATAAAGAAAAACATATCATGGCTGTTCCTTAGAACACTTTACAAAGTCTGTACATTTCTCTTCTCACATTTATAAATGTCTACAAATTATATTATTTGTTATTTCAACACTTATTGGGATACGTATATATGTGTACATAAAGTTAAAAGCCATCAGTATACATCTTAGATTTTCAAAAACATATCCATGTAACCAACATACAGATCAAGAAATAGAGCATTGGGCGCCTGGGTGGCTCAGTGGGTTAAAGCCTCTGCCTTCGGCTCAGGTCATGATCTCAGGGTCCTGGGATCGAGCCCCGCATCAGGCTCTCTGCTCAGTGGGGAGCCTCTTTCCTCCTCTCTCTCTACCTGCCTCTCTGCCTACTTGTAATCTCTCTCTGTCAAATAAATAAATAAAATCTTTAAAAAAAAAGGAAAAGAAATAGAGCATTAAAAGTTGTCCCACTGCACCCTGTTCCAGCTCTACCTGCTCCCCCCAAAACTAACCATTGACTATCTCTGACTGCTATTATCAGAGATTAGTTGTTTGATTTTGAGCTATATATAAATGGAATCAGATAGCATTAACTCTTTTATGCCTGGTTTGTCTCAATATTGCATTTGTAAGATTCAGTCACATTGTATTTATAGTTAACTCATTCTTATTGCTGTTAAGTATCCCACTGTGTGAGTCTAACAGGATATATTTTTACACTCTACTGTTGAAGAGATTTTAAGTACTAAGTTCAGCGCTATTGCTAATAGTGTTATTGTGAATATTTTTGTATATTTTTTGAATATAGGTACACATATCTGTTGGTATGTTGTAGGAATGGAAGTGCTAGGTCATGTGATAAGTGTATGTTCAGCTTTATGAGATATCCCAAATGATTTTCCAAAGAGCTGTACCAATTGAAACTCTTAGCAGTTTATGAGACTTACAGTTAATCCATATGCTTGCCTAAACATAGTATTGTCAGTCTTCTTCACTTTAGTCGTTCTGGTGGAGGTAGAGTGGTATCATAACTAATGGATTTGTCCTCTTTTAAGGAGTTCATTGACCATTAGGATAGTCTCTTTTGTGAAATTCCTATTCAATTGTTTGGCCCATTTTTTAGTAGGTTATAGCTTTTTTTTTTAATTTGAAAGCATTTTTTGCATACTCTAAATATAAGTCCTCTTCAGATATATGTATTGCAAATATATGTCCTCCTTTTTTGGCTTGTCTGTTTACTCTGTTAATGATACCTATTGATGAATAGAAATTCTTAATATTAGTAATGGTTCAAATATGTCATTTCCTCCTTTATGGTTAGAGCTTATGTCCTACTTAAGAAACATCTACCTATTTTAAGGTCATAAAGATGCTCTGTGTTTTTTCCCAACACCCTTATCTTCTTATAATTGATATTTATATCAGCAATCTATTTGTAATTGATTTTTAACAATAGTGCGAGGTGGGAGCCAACATATATATTTTTCCTCATTTGGTTACTCAATTAACCTAGACTATATTTTCCAAAACTGCACTACAGGGTCACCTTTGTCCAGCTGTATACAGCTGGAGTTTGTATATGGTCTCTTTATTCAACAGATTTTTCTTTCTTTTTTTTTTTTTAAAGATTTTATTTATTTATTTGAGAGAGAAAGAGCATGAGAGTGGAGAAGGTCAGAGAGAGAAGCAGACTCCCTATGGATCTGGGAGTCCGATGCGGGACTGGATCCCAGGACTCCCGGATCATGACCTGAGACGAAGGCAGTCGCTTAACCAACTAAGCCACCCAGGCACCCTGAACAGATTTTTCTATTCTATTGGGCTACATCTATCCCTGCAGCAATACCACACTGTCTCAATGGGTTTGGGTATCTGGCCATGTAAGTCACTTAACTATGTCTTTCTTTATTAAGTTTTGAAAAAATGAAGCTCACATCGTTTTCCTGGTCAGAGTCCTTCTGTATTCAGAATAAAATCCAAACTCTTTACTATGGCTTGTAGTGCTGCTCATGTTTTGGCCACTGCCTATTTCTCTGATTTTAGATCTTATTTTATATCTTAATCTCCCCTCCGCCACCCCTACCCTGCCACTGTTTGCCCCGTATACTGCAGCTACACTGGCCTTCTTGCAAACCCTAGCTCTTTTTAGTAGAATGCTCTTTCCCCAAACACCATCAACTTCGTATGGTTTATTTCTTCACAAATACCAGTTCTGAGACAGATCTTTGCTGTACAGTTTACCTATAAAGCTTCCTTTTCCTTCTCAAATAATGTTAGTAATTTTTTTTTTATTTTAAAGATTTTTTTTTATTTATTCATTTGACACAGAGAGAGAGATTACAAGTAGGCAGAGAGGCAGGCAGAGAGAGAGGAGAGAGGAGGAAGCAGGCTCTCTGCTGAGCAGAGAGCCCGATGTGGGCCTCGATCCCAGGACCCTGGGATCATGACCTGAGCCGAAGGCAGCGGCTTTAACCCACTGAGCCACCCAGGCGCCCTAATGTTAGTAATTTAGTTGTTTATTGATTTTCTTGGCCACTAGAACATAAGTTTCATAGGAGCAGGGATTTTCACAAGTTCTGTTTTCTTTTTCTTTTCCTTTTTTTTAAAGATTTTATTTATTTTTGCATAAGAGAGAGAGCAAGCATGAGGGGTAGAGGGGCAGAGGGAGAAGTGTAGGACTTGATCCTAAAACCTTGGAATCATGACCTGAGCCAAAGGTGGATGCTTAACCCACTGAATCACCCAGGCACCCCACAGGTCTTGTTTCATTGCTTTATTTCAAGTACCTGGATATGTAAGTTCTCATTAAATATTTGTTTAATGTAAGAATTTATAAAGGCTGTACACTATGGTTGAAAGAAAACAAAATTATAAGCTGAAAAGACTAAATGGACTTTTGTACTGCTTGTTCCTTTTTTTTAAATTGTGTTATGTTAGTCACCAAAAAATACGTCATTAGTTTTTGATGCAGCGTTCCAAGATTCATTGTTTATGTCCTGCAGTAGAAGAGTCACTATGGGGGTCAAGGATTAGCAAGGTGGCCAATTAAAAAAAAAAAGAAAGAAAGAAAAGACTAAATGGAATATGTACCTCAGAATGCTGATTAAGATAATTTAACAGTTGTAATTAATTTTATTATAAATACCAAATTTACTGCTTGCCACTTTCCAGCTAAAATTGAAAGGCTACTTTTACCATCAATAATACATGTCTGAAAAATGTACTCATAAATAGGTTATATATACCATATGTTGCATGGTTGTATGTAAATCACTAGTCCATTTCAACAGGTATATCCTTTGAACTCAAATAAGTTTACAAACTATTATCAGTTTCCTCTGCCTCAATTTCAGCATAAAGATACTATGCATTTTTGTGGGCTGCCTGGGTGGCTCAGTGGTTGTCTGCCTTCGGCTTAGGTCATGATCCCAGGGTCCTGGGATCGAGCCCCACATCGGGCTCCCTGCTCTGCAGGAAGCCTGCTTCTCCTTCTCCCACTCCCCCTGCTTGTGTTCCCTCTCTTGCTGTCTCTTTCTGTCAAATAAATAAAATCTTAGGGGGAAAAAAAAGACACAATGCATTTTTTTTAAATTCTCAGGAAATGTCTGTTGAAATAAATATGCAAAATCTGGGCTGGAAACAGGATTGGAAAAACACCAACTATTGTGATGAAATGCCACTTATAAATGAGACTATACAGTTAAGTGCACTCCCAAGTTTTAATTGCTATCATAAACATGGCATAAATCCAATACTGTATTTATGTTAAATGACTTATTTCAAAGTAATAGTAAATCATAATATTATTTTGTAATGAAATATTCTTAAACATGCTTATTCTAAAGTGAAGAAACATTTTAAATAAAGATACTTTACTTCCGATAAAAGTTTTCATTAGTGGATCACTTTAGTTGTAGTGAACAGAGTAAGAATCTAAAAAAACACCAGACTACTTATTTAACTAAATGTGGACATTTGCAAAATCTTAACAGTATTACCATAAATAAAATTATAATTTTCCCAAATAACAAGTATCATGAATGATAAACATTAAAAATCATTAACGATGTTTTATGAAATAACTGATTTCTTTAAATATTTTTATAATAAAAATTAAGTAACTGAGTTTTTCTTTGCAATTTCAAATTCTAACTGCAAAATATAGTCTAAAAGTTCTAAAACATAGATACTTAAATCCAAATCCACAAATATTAGCTGAAAAGCAACAGCAACAAAAACCAAAAAAAAAAAAAAACAAAAAACAACTAATTATGTACTGTATGGTGACTAACAAAACATAATAATAAAAAAAATTTTAAAACTCCTTCCTATTTGGAAGTAGCCTGATAAACCTAATCTGTATGTGTATATGATCCTGTTAGGGCTAAGCTCCATGCTCTGATCATTAAAATTATTTGTATGATGGAAAAAATAAAAAATAAATAAAAATAAGTGAGTTAGGTAGAAACCATACCTCTCCCAAAATAACTTTTAATAAATAATAATTAGATAAGAAATATAATGAATAATCTACAGAAAAAAATACCTATAAAGCTGCAATGTTATCCTAGACGGAAAGTCTAAATTCATTCCCAATTTCATTAAACTTAGAAATTAAAAAAAAAATTCCTACTGGAGTTGATCTTGAAATTGAAAAGGTGATTTTAATGCTTATTAAGAAAAAAGGCATAATTTCATATTTTTTGAAAAAGGACACAGATGAGAGCAGACATTATCCTGTCAAGTCTTAATCTATAATAATTAGAATATTTTGTTATTTATCCACCACCATCACCAACATAAATGGGTCAGAAGAAAAAAGGCCTGAAACATACTCTAGAAAATAAATTATGTATACGATAAGGTGTTATAAACAAATGGGAACTTGGACTATTTCTGTAAAAATGAAATAGGAAAAGCTATCTGAGAAGGAAAAAAAGTGGATCTGCAATTTATACCACAGAACACCTTACATTCTAGGTATATTCAAGAGTTAAAGGTCTATATTTTTAGAAAGTTATTTGATAACACAAGTTAGGAGCTTTAAGTTTTCATATTATTATTCTCTGTAATCCTTCTTATGGGAATCTCTACAAAGAAATATTTAGAAATGCAAAGAAATATTCAGAAATGCAAATATTTATGGGGGAAGGAGTTCATAAGCAATGTAACAAAATGTACTACAGATCAATAGTTGAAACAACAGATCAATAGTTGAAAAATTATGTTAGGTACAATATTTTGTAGCTTATGATATGTGAATAAAAAAAGTAATCCGAGAATCAGAATTATTTATAGAGAAAAGAATAAAAAGATAAATCTTCTGACACAGAAGAAAACAGAGTTTGTGTTGGGATTATAGATTTCTGTTTTCCTTTCTATAGTTTCCTGTTGTCCAAATTGTCTATAAGTAAGTATGCTTATAAACAACTATAATTATGGTAAAAGCATTTATAAATAAAGGAGTTGTCATTACTCGTATAAATTAGATTGCAGGTGCCAGCTTATTTTACACAACCCTTCCTTCTTCATTAATAATAACCTGTTTTTACTTTTATGACATAACAAGTTATTTTAAATTTCACTATTTTTCTTGCTTTAGAGTAAACATATTGGTATAAAAAGATCAAATCTCATCTTTTTAATTATATTTGGAAATAAGGAACTACTGCTAAAATTTCTCATTTGTAAAATGTATTAAATTTCATATTTTTTCATATTCCTTTGAAATCTAACATTTTGTATTTCTACAGGGTTGTCTATGGAAATAAATAGATATGTTCAATATTGAAATAACTAGTATCAAAATTTTGTAATGGATACATTAACAAGAAAACATTTTCTCCCTTTAAGATATTACCTTATTTTTAAACTAAATGATTTATGCATATTTTCATGTAAAATATTCTAAGACTGTATTTCGAACATATTATAGTTCATCCAACATAATATATAATGTAGAATTTAAAAAGTAAAAGATATTGTCAGTGCCCAAGCAATCAGATAAGAATTTTTAAGTTACATTCATACATAAACCAATCATATTACAATCTGTGAATCTTCTGAAGAATCAGAAAAGACAGCATAAACAAAAACAGATGTGAGTATAGAGAGCAGGTGAAGATAAACAGTGAGAAGATCTTTGAGACAGAAGCAAATGAAGTGCATTAGTGAATAAATAGGACAGATTAAGGATAGATAGAAGAGGACCAGTTTATAAGGGGTTGTGAAGTTCAGAGAAAGGATTTTGAATTTGATGTATGAGTTCTGAGATCAATGATGCCATTCAAATTTGTTTTAGAAAAAATAGGCTGTTAACATGTAAGAAAAAAAATTGGAAGAAAAGGCCAAATAACTAAAGGAGGACAGGGAGTGGTGACAAACTCCAAAAATGATGGACTAAAATAAAATATGTCTTCCTGATAGGTACTTTGAATTGTTTTTCTAGTGATGGTAGCAGATTTGTAGGACCCAGTTTCTCTCCCCCTGGATACCTAGAGAATAATGAGATATAATGGTAAAACCACAGCCAGTATTAAGAGAATCATCATCTTATGGCTAATAAAAACAAAAGCTATATGACCTTAACAGGAACAAGTAATTATCTAGAAAACAACACAGGAAAACATATTTTCTAAAACAAGTAACAGAAGGGGAAATGTTCTTCTTAATTTACGTCCCCATCAGCATGATCTTAGAAAGAAAAAAAATTATGGTAAACTTAATGAATTAATGAATGGGTTATATTTCTCTTGATATATATATGTAGTCAATTCTCACTATTTGCTGTAGTTATTATCCACGGAGTCACCACAAACATTAAACTAGGGAACAATGAACTACAACTCTTCTGCAAATACAAGCTTAGGTTTCTGAGAGCCTGTGGCCACACATTTTCATCAACCTTCAACATATAACTGCGTTTTATCAGTGTTTCTGCTTAGGAAACCTTATTTAGTATATATTGTTGATTCATAAACATTGAACTTGGAGTCAATGGCCCTGTAAGTCATGCCTGGGTAAAGATTACCCATCATGCATATTTTTTCTGCAAAGTACATCACAGCCCTCCTCCACTGAGAAACACTAGACAGCTTAGACAGCACTCAGCACCATGCTTGAGGCCATTTTAAACAGTGTAATCACCAGCAAAAAGCACAAAATTGTGAAAGACATAGCACTAAACTGCGAAAAGTACACTTGTTTAGAATATGAGAGCTGAAACGAGAAGCCAAAGCGTTGCCTTGTTTGACGTAAGCTGTGAATGTGAGAGCCAGGTGACCTAAATTTCTCAGCACTCCCAGCAAGTCTGCAAATGATACTGAAAGCCCTGTGAGTATTAATACTGAGTTTACAAAAAATTTAACAGGTGGGAAAATTTGCAAATATGGAATCCATGAATAAAGAGCATCGATTATATTTAATGGAATGAGACTTGTATGACTTGAACGTAATTCCTATTCTTTAAATAGATACATAACCAGGAACAAGAAATACATTTTCTCCTCCAAAAAACAGAAAAGCCTTCCAAATTTATCTCTAGACACTTCTAGCTCAAACACTGTATAACTCTTTGATGTAAAACTCAATTCCCTTAATGAAAGTTTCAAACATGCTCTGACAATGGTAAGGTTAGAGCTCTCTGGTATAGAACCCTAAAGTCTAACACTAGATTTGGTAAACTTTATTCATATCGAAAAATAAACTGAAGAAAGTTTGATCCCAAAATAGTTTTGAGAAAAGTAGTCAAAAACACTAATTTTCCAAAGAATAAGATTTGAAATTCAATGTAATTGGAGATAGTTCAGTATTTCAGGTCACAAGCTGAAAAGTGTATAAAGAAAAAATGACATGCCTTCTACATTTCCTAGTAGTAGAATTAGTTTCAAGATTGCCAAGATTGTATACAGCTCGCCTTATAATAAGTTTACTAGACTTATTATTCTAACACATAAAGCCCATAAATTATCCATAAACTCAAAGTAATATTGTTAGCAAAATTAGCATCAATAAAAAGTAAAAAAAATGATATATGGATTTAATAATTATTTAACCAATTGCTCTTATGAAACAGAAAGAAACAAAACAGACTCACGACCTACCTCTCAAAAGATGTTTTCCTGTGGTCTGGGCTGCACACATTTGATTTTGTTTGTTGGCATTCAATGGTATAGAGAACTAATAGATTGTTGCTTTTCCCTCTGTATCAGATTTGACTGTTTTGTTTTTAAGTAGTCAAGTGTTTGCATAAATATTTCATTCTTTATAAATCATGATTTTTAAAATTTTACTCTTAATCCTTCTCTTAAAAGGTATGTAATCAAGATATAGTATGGAAATATTTATTTAAAAACATAGTAAGTGAAAGTAGGCATGTTAGAGCAGGGATTGGAAAATTTTTTCTATAATGAGTTAGAGAGTAAAGATTTTAGTCTTTGCAGGCCAAGAGGTAAAATCAAGAATATTATGTAGGTACTACATAACAAGAGAGAAAACAGATTTCCACAATTTTATATTGACAAAATTCAAATTACAACAATACTGCTACTACTAACAACAGCTACAGCAGTGGAGAACAACATACAGATCTAATAAAATTCTTTGTTGGGAGGTAGGGGAATAACATTTTTCTTAATTAGGGTTTAAAGTCAGGGTTCCTATCAAATCACTTGCAAACGTTCATCTGTTAACGTCATTCTAGAATGAGTTTTTACATACTTCGTTTTGGAAAATGAAGCGCCTTTTCACAGAGAGAGATACTGCCAAATACTGATATCAATACAGGAGCATATGATATTTTGGGAGCATATCCATTACTTAGGAGGCATTTATAGAATTCTAAAAGATTTTTCTCTTAAAATTTGCTTTTAGCATGTCATTACATTATAGATTAGTCATTGCCTATTGAAGATTAAGTGGAAGCTCAACTGCACAGTTAAGTAGATTTTGAAATATAGAAATCTATTCTACATTGCACTGAGGTCTGAAAGATGTTGTGGGAAGTATGGTTTGAACTTAGAAAACACATCTGCTGCAAATCTGTGTGAGAATGGAGATTCCACTTTTTATTTTAATTGTTGGTAGCACAGAAAAGGCATACTTGTGATCCAAAAACTTACTGTAGGAATAACTTTACTGCAATTTTATGTCTTGCACAGAGGTGTTGTTTAGCCATGTAATCTTGGGTTGAATTCATTACAAACACTATCAAGTCTACATCAAAAGCTAATTTTCACAGCTATTTAATGTCAGTAACAGTGGTTGAGGGTAATTTTTCTCAGTCAATAAGATTTCGACATTGGTATGAGCTCAATAAACCTCAATGAACTTTATCACTACTAAGTTATTGAGCTATGCTATGTGATGGGACAAATCAGGATAGTCATCTTTTATTTTTGATAAAATTCATAGAATGGACAATGATGAAGTTTATGAGAGTGAAAGAAGTCAACCACTGACATTACTGGCCTGATAACACATGATAGATTCAAATATATTCTACAAGGTATTTGTTGATTTAATAATACAATGAATAAGCACACGTTTTTAACACAACTCCACAAGCCGTGTATATTTATATACATATTTTTACTACCATCAGTAATGATACATCTTATCACATTGTGCTTAAAGTTGTTATGAATTGATATTTTCGCAACTTCTTTGAAAATAGTCTCACAGACCATTAACAGAAATTTACTCATCAAACACATTAATTCCTTGAATAAAAATTGGAATTAACTCTTTGAATAAAGTTTATTTTCTCTGGACACGTTTTAATTTACTTGCCATTGGGAAATGCTTTCTTTGCTTGACTAACAAATTAGCTACTCATAAACTTACTTTGGTTGCAACCTCATTTCATTTTTAATTTTTGTAAATAAGATATTCCACTTAAAACTTTTCTAACTGTTGCTTTTTTTTTTTTTTAAAGATTTTTTATTTATTCATTTGACACACAGAGAGAGATCACAAGTAGGCAGAGAGGCAGGCAGAGAGAGAGGAGAGAGGAGGAAGCAGGCTTCCCGCCGAGCAGAGAGCCCGATGTGGGCCTCGATCCCAGGACCCTGGAATCATGACCTGAGCCGAAGGCAGCGGCTTTAACCCACTGAGCCACCCAGGCGCCCCTAACTGTTGCTTTTTAGACTGTTGGGAATGTTGTGATGAGTGCACAATCTGTTAATGTTGACATTTACTCTTTTAACACAGCTATTGTGTTACTGCATAATAACACAATGCTATGTGACCTAATGTGTAACGAAATAATCCACACCCTATGGTGCCCTAAAAGTATAACGCTTGAAGTTCACATTTCTCTTCTTTCCTTGTTTTGACATTATGGATATGGATTGGTCAAAACAAGTAAGTAAAATGTTGTGGTACCGAAAACACTGCTGAGTTATTACAGTGTTGCTATGATATGTAGTGCATGGAGAAGCAGTGAGAAGTGATGAGAGTGCCATATGTGATCTCTGTTGCAACTACTCAACTGCCAGTATAGCGTGAAAACAGCCACAGACAAAGCAGTGTGGTTATGTTCTAATAAATTTGTATTTAAAATACTGAAATTTGAATTTCATATAATTTTCAAGTTTCTTGAAATACCACTTTTTAATGTTTTTTCTGAATAACTTGGTTTTTTTTTAAGATTTATTTATTTATTTGGAGGGGTGGAGATGCAAAGGAAGAGGAGCTCAACGTGGGGTTCAATCTCTAGACCCTGATGTCATGACCTGAGCCCAAATGAAGAGTCAGACACTCAACCAACTGCACCACCCAAGCACCCCAACCACTTAAGATTTTAAAACCATTCTTATCTTGTAGACTGGGGAAAATAACATGGTGGGCCAGATTTGACTCACAGATCAAAGTCTACCAACCCCTGGTATAAATAAAACCAAGTCTCCAAAAAAGGCTTTCTGAAACCTAGTGACCACAGCTGAATTAGTTTGAACATGGCGAAAAGCAGTCTATGGATCTGTTGCCTGTAGGATCAAATATCTCTGGAGAATAAAACAGACTGCTTCTTACCGGTGACTATAAGTCATGCTGCAGAAAGACTTTCACCTATGTTTGTTGGTTTTGTTAAAGGGGTTTATGAGTTCAGATAAACTAACATAAGTCCATCATAAAAATGACTCAAAGGACATGTGCCACTACGATTTCACTCAACATTAATAATATTAACCACTCAATATTAAAATGAAATCACATATTTTACTTCTGTCAAATCACAGGAAGAAGCAGAGGACCTTCTTTGGTCAACTTACTAACGCAGCCAAAATGACTTAGTAGTCATAGGTCATCTTCTGGAGCAATAATAGAGAATATCTCAGAATATCCAATAAGTTCTTCCAGGTATATTTAGAACACCTTTCCCAAGCAAAATGCGACAGAATCAATGAAGTGAAATGTTTTCTTTAATGTGGTTTTGTACATACATGGGAGACCCCAGAAGACACCCAAGGGAATAACTCAAGTAATCATTAAATACAAAGTGAGAATTTGAAGTCCGAGGAAGTATTTAAAAAAAAACATAACCAGAGAAATGAATATTTTAACAGTATAGAGAATGTTTTACAATCTTAGTAGTACATTAATAATTCTTTTAACAGAAATATTACTACTGAAAATGTAATAAGCTACAATTAGTCCCATCTGCACTTGAAAGTATAATGCAAAAATAAAAGAACAACAAAAAATCATTTCACATATACATTTTTGGAAAGATAAAATATTTACATGAGCTAACACATACTTGATTTCAAAGTAACACATTCATGAGCATCTTAGTTTTGTTAAAAATTTCAATTCTTTTATCAAAATACATCTGTCCAGTGCTATGTAATGAGAAAAACATCTGTCTGTTTTACATTAGCAGTTATTGCACTTTTATTATCAGCCAACTTATTTTGTATTGGATGTGTCAGCTGCAAACATTAAAACAGATGTGGTCAATTCCTACAAGAGCTTTTTCCTGTAGTTGACAAATAACTTTGCTAACTTCTCTTCCATTTCTCATATAAAAAGGAAGTTTCTTTGTAAGACTCAAATGCCCTACTGTTATAATGAAGAAAAAAAATGAGATTCAGGAAAGATCTTGTGACAATCTTTGTAAAAACACTTCTGTCTTATCACACTTTTATTAAATGACTATGACACACTTCATATTTCAGTTACATGTCTGAAAGTTATTTGTGAAGTTATTAGAAAATGAAATCGCATTCTCCTATCATAGTATCATTTCTGCTCATAATAATAAGCCCTCATAATCATAATAAGTCCTCATTTTTTTCTTTCCTTCTCTTACTACCTTAATGATCTTCATCTATCAGTAAAGGTATAGCTGAGTAACAATCACCTGGGATCAAAGTATACCTAATTCATAAAACTGTAGTTCTCACAAACACCAAAACAAATCATTAATGGGAATATACATGTAAAACAATAAAACACTTTATGTTAAAAAACACAGCTCCATGGGCTTCTACTTGTAATAATTTCATAGTTTTAATATTAGATTAACATGCAGTAAGCAACCTCTTATATTCAAAGCTAGCTCTCTCTAAATTTCATTATAACATATTCCTTTTACAAGTCCCTTAGCCTTTTCATCTCTTAAATCTGCCTCCTCCTTTGTTTCTGCAGAATTTTTGCCTCCACTCTTTTTCTGCTTTGTAGCCCATAAAGAAAAATGTTAATGTATTTGTTTTTTGGAGACTCAGCATTCATTTGAATATGATAGTATAATGGACAATAATAAACGTTCTTTAAATTCAGATTCTAAAATTCAAAGTGTTACTAAAGAAGTGTAAATTATAAGACAACATTCTTTCTACCTGGTAGTTTTAGTTTACATTGTAATATATACTGGAAATTATACAATTCTAACTTTTTTTTTGTTTTTTAAGTTAAAAGTTCAGTTTAAATTAAAAAAAATTCATTCTAACTTGTGATGTACTCAATGGAAATCCTCTTACAATGCTAATAAATGAGAGTTAACTGACAATACTGAGAAATCAATCCTAAAATTCTCAGTAAAGAACTCAAATTTGAGAAATGTTTGATATGAGAATATATTTTTAACCCTGAGAATGGGGTGGGGTTTATTGATGACTAACATGGTTCTGTTTTTCATCAATTACTAAATACCAGAAGTATAACAAATTTGGACCAGTTACTTTTGTATTCAGTCATTCTTACAATTTCAAAGCTGGTGTTGCTTAGAAACCCATATAAACACTCCCTGTCTTTTCAAAGGAGCAAATAAATTCTTGGCATAATTTTTAAACTGAGATAACTATAGAACTAGACCCAAAACACCTATATTTACTTAAAAGTTCCAGTACAATTTATAAAATTCTTAAAGAACCGAAAAAATATTTTCATTATTTAAAAATTTGTCACATTTTTTCCCAGTCAGCACTTACTGAGCATTTACTGTCTACGCCATATTTTTTAATTAATTAATTAATTAATTAATTAATTTTTTTATTCTTTGCCCCAGGGGTAAGGTCTGTGAATCATCCGGCTTACATCTTTCACAGCATTTACCAAAGCACAAACCCTCCCCAATGTCCATAACCCATCCACCCTATCCCTACCCTCCCACCCCCAGTAACCCTGTTTGTTTTGTGAGATTAGGAGTCTCTTATCTACGCCATATTAAGTACTTTATAGTCATGGATTTCTTTAGCCCTTGTGATAATCCTACAAAGTTAATTTGTATCTGTTCCTCTCACAGTGAGGAGGGAATAATTTGTTACATTTTTAAGATTAGAAAAAACATGTATGCTTACTCTATTAGCAAATGAACTATATACAGTTACTCATATTCCTCTGTAATATAACTACACTGTATCTGAAACCAATACTAATATTGGATGGTGAAAATTGTATGTTTAAGGTTTGCCCTGAATTTAGAATCTAGAGGAAGAGAACTAAAAGCCATTTGTCTTTATTTTTTAACAATACCTTCTCTCTTCAAAAGATCTAAAATACTTTATGGACAAACCTACTTTCAAGACAGTGCTCTTGCAAATGAATAACATAGATTTTATGTTACTAAAGAAAATCAAACAAGTGCCATATGATTTCACCCATATGTGGAACTTAAGAAACAAAACAAATGAGTAAAGGGAAAAAATGAGTGAGAGAGAGAGAGAAACTAAAGGTGAGACTCAACTACAGAGAATGAACTGATGGTTACCAGAGGGAGGTGGGTGGTAGAACCAGTGAAATACATGATAGGGATTAAGGAGGGCACTTGTGATGAGCACTGAGTGATGTATGGAATTGCTGAAACACTATACTGTATACCAGAAGCTAATATAACACTGTATGTTAATTATACTGGAACTAAAATAAAATAAAATAAAAAATTCTTTGTTTGCCTTTAAAAAATAAAGAAAAGCAGATATACCAGCTACATAAAAAAGTGGCTAGTCATGGCTAGAATGCGACTATCCCAGATACAGAGTCTGTATTAAACCTGAGAGATCTTGAAGGATTCAGTGCTTTGAGGTTCCTAAGAATGCCTAGATCTGGTTCACACAGGAATCAGATATGTTAAAATCCAATGGAGGGTGCTGAGTGTTGCAACTGTGCAGTCCTATAGAAAATTATTTAAAACTCAGCATGGAAAAGGGAATTCTGTTCACTGGGTAAAGACACGAGCTGTGATGCTCACCCTGGAAAATAGCCATCAATGTTGGTAACATTTTCAATGGCTCTGGGGCCTGGCAGTGGGACAATTAGATAATCAAATCCCCATCTGTGTGGAGTTCAATACTATTGTTGCAGATTGTACAAGACCCACACTCCCTGTTCATGATCTATGAGGATACCCTTCGGAAAGAACCCTTTGAGGATGAACATTAATCAAATCAACAAACTGATCAGATCTGCACTGCCCAGGTTAAGAACCACAGCCACCCAGATACACTATTGTCCAGGGCATACTAATTCATCTACAATTCAGAACAGGTCGTAAAAACAAAGCCTTGTGATTCTAGCACATGAGGCTAAGGAAGCCTGGCAAATATGTCCAGACAGACAGGTTTTACAGTCCAGTAGAAAAGGGAATTTTAATGCATACAGACAGGGGCATCAGACCTATGTAATCCTGCCAGATAGACTATAAAGGTCTCCTCTTCTGTTGAGCATACTGCAGAGCACTGACTGTATTAGACACCTTTCTATGAGCCATCTGTGAGCCACCTACGGTTGAGTCTAGACCTTATAGTGTGAGTAAGACATAAGGGAGAATCAGAAAAAGGGTGAAGTGATTGCTGAAGGGACCAATCATGCTGCAGAGACTGAATCACATGGCTGTGGAAGGAAAGCAACAACCTTGGCTATGGAAAAGTGAACAAGTTAGACAGCAGTGGTCCAGAAGTAGAGGGAGGAAATCATTTCCTTCAGCTCTTATCCATAGAGCACACACTTTCACAGCCACCACTTTCAACCTGACCACCGGAGAACATTATGAACTCTCAGAAACTTCCCAGAAGCTACTGACTTCAGGAATGAACAGGGAGTACAAGATTAATTTTCTGGACACTACTATGACTCTATTTAGCCTGATTCTATTATTGTTGGTAACTTGTGGTCTCCCTCTGCTACTTAAGAGAAGACAAACTCTTTCGCATGTTTCTCAGATTATAGCTGATTATTCTAAACTCTCTAGGCCAAGTAGTGATGAAAAACTGCTGTACCCTGGACTCCTTGCTGGTCGAAGTGGGGTATGTGTGATTGCCAATACCTCTTACTGCACTTGGATTAATGACATATTTAACTGGGTTGACTATGGATAAGACTGGCTGAGGTCTATCTTCCAAAAAGTGCTGATTACCCCATTGGAAGTCATATTTGACCTAAGCCCGTATAAGGACAATTAAGTGAAGAGTCTGATGAAGTGGTTAATGCTCTTGAGATTTGTTATCTGAATATGGAAAGGCTGGGAGCAGTTGTTGTAGGGGAATGGCTTCATCAAAATGTCCTGGAATCTGTGAATGTATACTTACAGGCCACACAGGCAATGTTTCTAAATGCAGTTAATGTGCATCTTCCCAGAATGTGTTGTAATCTTTTTGGAACATGGAAAATGGGAGGCTTATGAGGAGCTGTTATGAGGCCACCCCCAGCTCACCTCCCTAGCCATCAGAGACGCTATCATGAAACAGTTTCTCATACCTTCACAGGTTCTGATGAGTTAGCTATAAGGTTTCTTACCTCATCCTGCCCAACCCTCAACCCCATAGGGTATAGCTGCAGACTAATAAGTATTTAGCTGCAGTTAGCTCCTCAGTAATGGAATACCCCATTACTCATACTGCAGTCATCCAGCTTCTTTTGTTTTCATGTTGTCCTTTT
The DNA here is from genome assembly GCA_002007465.1 of Ailurus styani. Lineage (NCBI taxonomy): Eukaryota > Metazoa > Chordata > Mammalia > Carnivora > Ailuridae > Ailurus > Ailurus styani. The sequence continues at coordinate 146,806 of LNAC01000936.1, forward strand.
ATTGTGTGGGATAAGGACCTGGGAATGTAAAAAGGACCTCCTATTGTTGTCTTTGTTAGTAATAAACTGAATCTAAAAGCAGCTCATTTTATGTTTACCAGTAGATTTTGTCAGTCAAGTGTTGCCCTTGGCCTTATTTGTCTGCTGCATGCCTCAGAGAAATATAAACTATGGTATATTCATTCTGTTAAATACTATACAGAAGTAACAATGAGTGAAGGTATCAACATGGAAAGATTTATCAGACATGTTGCTAAGATTAAAAAAAAGCAAGTATAACATGCTTATTTCAGGTTTATATTTTTTAAAAAACCTACAAATGTATATACCTATGTAAAGTATTTGTTAGTAAAAATATATTAAAAATAATCAGAAAAGATATACATCAAATCTTTAACAGTTCTCTAGAAGACCAAAGGAGTAGTTAAGAAGGTACTTTCACTATGTATTCTACATCAGTATTATTTGAACTTTTCAAAACAAAGTATTCATGAATTACCCGTACAATTAAAAGAGATGATTAAAATAATTCCTAGTATCTATTTATTGGTACCCATTAATAATTAAGCTCTCTGTTGGGGGGCAGAGGAGCAAAAACATAAAACATAAAAAATTATGACCGTTATGTGTTAAGTAAATAGATATTAGAATCCACATCGACCTCATCTAAATATCATCCTCTCTAAACTTCCTTAAGTTTGAATATAATAACAATAACAATATTAGCAATAACAGCACCCAACAATATTTACTGAATATTTTATATCTAACAAGGACAATGATAAGGTATTTATGTACAAATTCATTCAAGACAGAAAAAGCTAGAACAGTATTTGTTACACAAACCAATATCAAATCTATCTTTAAATTCAAACGAAAAAAATAAAAATAAAAATAAATAAATAAATTCAAAAGAAAGTCTATCTACTCATTTCTCTATATTCAAAGCTTGTCACATGTGTGGAGATAACTCTTTCAGCCTTCTATTAAATACACTTATGGATCAAATTTGTTTTCTTATCATAGTCAACTATTAGCTCAAAACAGATCTCTAAAAAGTTAAATAATAAGACTTCTAGAAGAAAACACAGACAAAAACTTGACATTTGGAAAAGTTTCTTAAGACACAAAAAGCAATAAATATAAAAGACATTTATAAACTGAACTTCATGAAAAGTAAAAGTTTCTGCTCCTTGAAGGGCACAAATAAGTAAATGAAACGATAAGCCATATGTGGACAAAACTATTCAAGACACATGTATCTGACAAGGAACTTGTATCCAGGATACGTAAAGAACTCTTGTAACTTGGTAAGAAGAAAACAATTCAGTAAACATGGGCAAAAGAACCGAAGAAACAGCTAACAAGAGAAAATATATCAATGCTCAATGAGCACAAGAAAACCTACTAGGAAATGCAAGTTAAAACCACAATGTGATACAACTACATACAATTTATAATGGCTAAAATTGTTTTTTAAAGATTTTATTTATTTGTCAGAGAGAGAGGGAGAGAGCATAAGCTGGCAGAATGGCAGGTAGAGGCAGAGAGAGAAGCAGGCTCCTCGCTGAGCAAGGAGCCCGATGCGGCACTCGATCCCAGCACCCTGGGATCATGACCTGAGCTGAAGGCAGCCGCTTAACTGACTGGGCCACCCAGGTGTCCCAATGGCTAAAATTTTAAAAGACTGACACTACCATGTACTGGTGAAGATATGGACCAACTGAAATGCTCATATATTGGCAGTAGGAATGTAAAATGGCATGACCTCTTTAGAATACTGGCAGTTTCTTATGAAGTTTAATATTCTATACAATCCAGATATTCTATTCTTAAGTAGTTCTTCAAGAGTAAATTTATCTGCAGAAAGACTTGAATTCAAATGTTCATAGCAATTTTATTCTAATAGTCAAAAACTGAAAGCAACTTAAATGTCCATCAACAGGTGAATGAAAAAAACCCACTACATATTCAAACAGTAATTACTCCTCAACAATAAGAAGGGGTCAATTATTTACTATGCAACAAAAGGGATGAATTTCAAAAACATTATGCAAAACCAAAGCAGATACAAAGCTACACAATGTAAGATTCCATTTAAGTTAAAACCCTAGAAAAGTCAAATAAATCTACAGTAACAGAAAACAGATCACTGATTATCAGTGACAGAAGTGGGTATAGGTATGAGAGGGGTTGAAGTGAATGGGGAAGGGGAGGATGGTCTGGCAAGGGACACAATGAAACTTTAGGCATGATGGAAATATACCAAATCTTGACTGGGGTGGTAGTTTCATGGACTTATATTACTTATATAAATAAGGCATGTAGGCAGAAACCTTGAAATCATCCTTATAAAACATACCTACAAGCCTTTCATATCTTTTGAGGCAGAAGATATTCCATTTTGATGTCCATATCTCATGTATCTATATACATTGGCTGAGAAATTACTTCAAAAAATTTTAATATGTCTAAACTCCCTCACTAAATAATTCTTTATTTCATTTTTCCAGATAAAGATTTACAAAAAATATTACTAAATAAAATACGATTTTCTTTAGCTCACCCTTTATGCTATATGGTTCAGAAATCTTATTAGGATATCCATTTCTTTTCTCCTGTCTAACTACTGTATGTACTGTTTGTAGTGGATAGCTTCGGTTTCTAACAAAATATGTATATTCAGACATTGGTTTTCCTATTCTAACTTTTGACACTAGTGACAGTTAGCCTACCAACAATATAAGAAGCTTTCAAATGAAATCAGAGCTACAGCTTCTAAAATAAAGATAAGGCAAACATTTTCTTCAACCCCCAATATATTTGGCAAAAGCTGGGTGCAGTCTTAACTTTTCTCTCATCTACTGTATGCAACCAGTAAACAAGTCTTTGATGATTCTGTTCTATTAGGATTTTTTTCATCTATATTCTTTTCTTCCTTTCCATCTCTACTTACATCACTATTTCAGGAGGCACTTGTTTCTTTTGTGGTAATGCAATGGCTAACCTGTTTGTAACCACCCCACTGGCTTCAGTAGAGTCCTCCCTGTTGCCAGTGGACTAATCTTTTAAAAACATGAATCTGTTGACCAAAAAGCTAGAATTAACACTATTAACAGACTGTCTACAGGAAAATGTACAAATTCAAGAATAATCTACAAGATAGCTCCTAATTCCTATCCATTATTCCTTTCTGGCCAGACCTAAATTTTAGCTGTAATGATCTATTTGCAAATCTCCCAGTCCTCCCTGTATTCAACTCTTTGTGGCCTTGGTTCCCGCTACCTGCATTCACGATGAAATCTTTATCGGAAGTTCTGTTTAAGTGCTTATTTCTTCTTTTTGATTTCTTTCACCTCCTCCTCGCAAAATTAACTTTCTTCTCACTATGATATGCTTCCTGAGATTAAGAATCCTATATTGTTTATTTTTGGATGTACAGAACCTAGGACAATGCTTAACACAGAGTAAGAATGTCAAATATTCCTTTAAATCTTGACAGAATGGACAACTCACTGGGAAACATGTAAATTTTCCAAATTGACTCCAACAAAAATTAAATAACCAAAGAAACTTAAAAGTCTGTCCAAGAATTGCAATCAAATAAGCTCTGAGCTCAGATTGCTTTATGTGATCTTTCAAACTTTAAATGATTTTCAAACTTTAAATTTTAAACAATTTTTATGCTATAAAAACTATTCCAGTTGATAGAGAAAAATAGAACACCTTTAAATTTATTTTATTAAGTAGCATAACTCTGATATTCCAAATGGAAAAGCAAATCAGACACAAAACCAACCACACATAAATGAATCACATTTATTAATATAAACATTTAAAAAAAATCATAAAGTACTGGTAAATTAGATCCAGCACTACTGAAAAATTGATATACTATAGTCAAATAGACCTTAATCCAGAAATGCAAGTGTGGGTTAAAATTCGGCTGTATATAAATATAACATGAATACGTCAAAAGACCAGGGAGCAGGGAGATAATGAACAATGAACAAATTACTGACCTATGTTAAAAAATGTATATGTCTATCCTAAACCAACAGCAAATATGATAGCTAAAAGGAAAATATTTTAGGCATTTGCATTAAAAATTGAAAGCAACAATAAGACAGAAATAGAAACAAGAGGCATAAAGTTACTATTGTAAAACAGAAGTTATGATTACTTATGATTTTATGACTGTTTAGAAAATAAACTAAATGCAACCATACTTAATGTTCGATAAAACAGGAAAAAGCAAAATGGTATTGAAATTTAATAATTTTCCTATATGTGGTAGGCTGAATAATGGCCTCTCAAATAATATCCATATGCTAACTCCTAGAACTTGTGATGTTCTCTTATATGGCAAAAGGAACTTGCAGATGTGATTCAATTAAAGATCTTCAGATGGGGAGATTATCCTAGAGTATCAAAGAGGGCTGTAAATATAAGCAAAAGGATCCTTAGAAGGGGGAGACAAGAAGGTCAAAGGAGGAAGTAGATGTGATGACAGAAGCCAAGGCTTTGTAGCAGTTCAAGGAAGGGGTCACAAGTCAAGGAAAACAAGCAGCCTCCAGAAATCAGAACAGGCAAAGAAAGGGATTCTTCCCTACAACCTCCAAAAGGAACCAGCCCTGTCAACACTTTAACTTTAGACCAGTAAAACTGATTTTGGACTTTTGGCATCTAAAACTGTAAGAGAATGAATCTGTGCTGTATTAAGACACAAAATCTGTGGTAATTGTCATGTGACCACAGAAAACGAATACACTAACTATTATAACAGTTAAATAAAATGAAGATATAAAATAGCAATGACTTTAAATAAACAACTATGAATGATCTTGAATGAAATGAGTTGGTCATCTATATAGAAAAAGCTTTCCTGAGACAGAAAAGAAAATATAATCTCAGTTCATATACAAAATCCTAGATATTATAAGAGTATCTTGCACAAACAAGCTAATAGTTTTTTTGTTTGTTTTGTTTTTGAACAGTTAATAGTTTTAACACAATTTCACTAACACAGAAAACAGAAAAACCTCATTTGGAAAGGAAATTTGGCAAAATGATTTTAAATTCATAAGTAAAAAGAAATAGAATAATATCCTAGAATAGTTATTAAAATAAAGGATAATAGAATCAGGGAATTATTACCCTAGTAGATAACTCAAAATATAAAACTATAACAAAGCAATAATGAGTAACTTGAGAATTAAAATAACAATGGATGAGAATAAATAACCTTTGTCCCCAAATCCCAGAAATACATAGAAATTTAGCATGAAAACAGTATATGTGATTACTTATAATTTATATGGCTAGCATAACTGGATTACTCCTTAGAGAAAATACAGTGAGAACTTTTTCTCTCAAGTGTTTTAAAATAAATTCTGTATAAATTAGAGAATCACAAAGTAAAAAATTAGATCAAACCATAAGTAATCATATATATAATCTCAGAATGAAGAAAGTTATTTTAAGTATAGACATGAAAGGAAAAGGAAAAATATGATAGATTTGATCATAAAAAAATACTCAATTCTTTATGTGAAAACACCATAACTGTTTTACATAATTTTTGGGGGGGGCACAGATGGGGAGTAATGGGGTCAATATTTTTAATGCACATAATTACCAGGAATCGGGAATCTGGATGAGAAAGACACAACCATACACTACTACTAGGAATGTAAACTTATTTAAGTTTTCTTAAGTATAATTTGGCACTGAATACTTTTTTTCTAATTTTTTTTTAAGATTTTATTTGTTTAGTTGAGAGAGAGAGAGCAAGATCACAAATGGGGGTAGGGCAGAAGGAGAGGGAGAAGCAGACTCCTCACTGAACAGGAAGTCTGATGCGGGTCTGGATCCCAGGACCCTGAGATCATGATCTGAGCCAAAGGTATATGCTTAACTGACTGAGCCACCCAGGTGCCCTCTGAATCTTTAATGTCTTAAAATACTGCATGTACTCCTATGACCCAGTAAATCCATTATTCTATGTTTAATAATTTATAAGAGAACAATCATAAAGGAACACAAAAACTTAAATACAATACTATGTACTGTTATTTGTATCAAAAAAAGATTGAAACAAGTTTAAGAGACTAATTAAATATATTATAACAAATGCTTAAGATGGAATATTCTACAGACCTTAAAAATTTACACTTGTGAACAATGAAAAGTGTATCATCTAAATAATGCATAGGATACAATATTAAGTGAAACAAGATGAAAAGCTCTATATATAGTATGAACTTTAGATATAGATGTGCAAAAAGATTAGAAGCACAGAAACACATTTATAAGACCTATTTTTATCTTCAATAACTTCCTTAATTCATGAAAATAAATAATAAGTTTATATTCAGAAACATTTTAATTAGAATACAGGAAAATGCAGTATCTCCAGATTGGAAAGTTTGTCTTTTCTTTTCTTTCTAAAAGCAGTGAAAAATAAAATAATAAATAAATAAATAAATAATAAAATAAAAGCAATGAAAAGGTCATATACAAAAAACAAACAAAAAAACTTTATTGATTTGACTCTGTGAAAATAGAAAATTCTTCATATAAAAAGTGCCAAGAACAAGAATGAAGGCAATTGACAAAAGGGGAAAGTCACAACCATATGGGTCAAACAGCTAACATCCTTATATCACCCACTTGGCAATATATATTAATTACATACTAGTGCCCAACAATATTCTAGCCTCAGAGGGCACAACGGTAAACAAGTCAGAGTAGACACTTGCCCTCATGAATCTGCCATTCTCACTGGAAAGAACAGGCAACAAGTAAGTAATGAAGAACTTCAGACAGTGGTAAGTGCTATGAAGACTAAAAAGCCTGGGGGTTAAAGAAGCAGCACAATAGAGGCAGTAATGTGGCAGAATGTGAAAGGTTTGAGAAGGAATGTAATGTCAGGAACAGCTCCTCTAAGGAGGTAACAGTTGAGCTGAAACATGAATGACAAGTCAACCATGCGAAGATTGGCTGAAGAGGGATTCAGAAAATAGAGAATCACAAGTGCAAATTCCATGAGACAAGAAAGAGGTTAGCTTGTTTGAGAAATAGCTGAAGTGTCTAGAGCATAAGGGACATGGGTGAGACTAACATAAGATAAATTTAAAAATCTCAAGGCCCAATAACGTTGGGATGTTTAGATCGTTACAGTTAATGTGACCTTTCAAATCAATAAGGAAAATAACAACTCAAAATAAACAAAGCCAGAAACAATTCACAACTGGAAAACCACAACCTGTTAATACACACATTAAAATTTCAATCTAGCTAGTAAGAAAGATAAAATTTTCTACCTTTCAAACTGACAAGCCATCACAAATCAGTATTTATATACAATGACAATGAGGTGAGAAAATGATGAAACATTAATGTTATTTATGGTAGCAAAAAGTTAGGAAAAATAATTAAAAATAGAGTATAATTTAAATAAATTACGGTACATTTTTTACCATGGAAAAACCCAAGTCCATTAAATTATATCTTCAAAAATATTTCATGTTTAATTATGTCTGATATTGTAGATTACATAATTTCTAATCCATTCACAAATTCTATCAGTGCTCCTCTAAAACATCCTGTCTGTCATTATTTCTACTGCCAAAAGGCCTAATCCTAGACACCATAATTTCTGGGACTACTGCAATAAATTTCCTAATAATTACCTCTCTTAGACCCTAACTTCTTTTCCCTGTTTACCTTCCACACAGCAAGAAGAGTGATGTCTTCAGTGCTAATCATCATAAAACTCCAGTACCCAATGTCATCACATGGTAACTATAATAAAATTTCAACTTCTTACTATGGCCCCTTTGATCTGGTCCCTGAATTATTTCAAAGACCTCACCTGCTGCCACGATCTCACCCACCTCCCCTCCCAACAAAGTTCAACACACACAGCATTTCTTTCTGTTTTTTCAACATGCCAAACTCACTCAGAACCAAAGACTTTGCCCTTGCCGTTCCTGATGCCTGGAATGTGATTTTCTTCCTCCTAATCATTTAGAGCTCAACTCAAATGTCCCATCTTTGATATTTCCTCTTGCTATCCTAGCTAAAGTATACTCCACCTCAACATTTCTTATAATATGCATTTATTTCCTTCCCAATACCTATGCCTACCTAAAATTATATACTTATTTACTGTTTCTCTGCCTCTTCAGCAACAAAAATAAAAGCTCCATAAAAGCAAAGACTTTCTGCATTCCCAGCATGCAGGACAGTGCCTAGCAGACAGTATCACTAAATACACATTTATTGAATGAGGGAAGAGTAAAAATAATTGAATATTATACAAATAACAAAATGTTAATTATTTTTAACTTACTAAGTGACAGGAAAACCATAAGTATCATATAATATAGGGTATAAAAGCAACATATGCTATAATTAATATATATATATAAACTTTGAAAATAGATAAAAGAAATCTATGTAGGCTTCAAATTTTATTTTTATATAGCAAAAACAAAATTAAACTGGAAGATTTATTTCAAGGAAATAATTGAGATATGAGAATATAAAAAGGAGAATTTACAATATTAAAAGTTATTATGTGCACACATGTATTGTACAGATAAAGATGTGATAGATCTGGATAAATACACACACACACACACACACACACACTAAAAGAAACAGGAGAGGAATGAGGAAGAAATAGGAACACACTGATCAAAATAATAAAAATTATCAACTGGAAATATTTTTGGGAACACACTTAAACGGTCATTTTATTTCCATATAACACTAACATTCACTCCAATAATTTTACAAAACACTCTAAAAATGATCAGAAAAAACACATATTCAAATTCAATCAAATCTGAAATGACAGCACCTTCATAAGGTAAATTTCCAGAAACCAGTGATTATCTTCAAAGACTACAATGAGAAGAGGCAAAAGGGAAAAATAAGTTCTCTATAAAGTTCTAGCACAGGAACCACTAAAACAGCCTGTAACAGAGTTATTCCTCTTAGGAGCCACTGTCTCCACGTACTAGGATAAATCAGATCCACCTATGGGACTAGTAGTTAGGTTGAAGACTTTTGCAAGACTGCAAAAGAAGCCTGCTTCCCATTTGTATTATATACCTCTGAAAGAGCCACAAAGGGACTGATGTAAAAAGTGAAATAACCAAGACTTCTGTTAAAATTACATTCTCAAGATGGCATTTATAACCATATTTTTTAAATGGGATCAAAGAGAAAAAAAACCTGAACTCTGTATAGTTATAGCAAAAGCCCACAAACCATAATCTATACTAGCATATTGCCAGGAAAATCTGTTTTCACATAATTAGGACCAAGCCAAGTGTTCTCAATAGATTATTCAGAATTCACGTAAAGCACTATTCCTAGTAGTGTTAACACTAGTAGGAGTATCATCAAGTTGGAATAATGTATGATTAATTTTAACTGTGGCACTGCTCTATGTTTTAGCAATCCATTCAAAAATTTTAAGGCTTAAATACAAGGAATTGACTACTTCACAATTAGTTGAGTGAACCTAGGAAGGATTTACTGAGACTATACTCCATGGAAAGTACAAAGGTGAATAAAAATGTGGTTCCCATCTTCAAGAAAAATTTAATATAAACAGAAAGACAAATCTAGGACACGAATCTTGGCAAGTGATAAATAATGGACTAGAGTTTATCAATGGATATAGAATGAAGCATACTGATTCCAGGTACATATGAAAAGCAAAATAATTAAGATCTGGAAATAAGTAGGATGACATTCATGTCAGAGGAGAGGAGAGAGTTATTTTGACCCTGGGTCACAAGGTATATGGTGAAGTCCTAAGCAAGAATGATTGAGTTGGGAGGCAGAATGAGAATTGAGAACTAAAGATTTATTTCGGTTTCAGACATGCTGAATCTGTCATAACCTGCAGCACAGAGGGAAAACGTGGAGCTAGAATCTTAGAGGGAAGCATAAAAAAAGAAATATCAATTAATGACCAATTTCCATTTTTTATTTTATTTTTTTATTAACATATAATGTATTATTTGTTTCAGGAGTACGGGTCTGTGAATTGTCCATCTTACACAATTCACAGTACTCACCACAGCCCATACCCGCCCCAGTGTCCATCACTCAGCCACCCTATGCCTCCCACCCTGTCCCCTCCAGCAACCCTCAGTTTGTTTCCTGAGATTAAAAGTCTCTTATGGTTTGTCTCCCTCCCAGGTCCCATCTTGTTTCATTTCTCCCTCCCTTCCCTCTACATCCCACCCCCACCACACCCTGCCCTGTCTCTCAAATTCCTCATATCAGAGAAATCACATGATAATTGTCTTTCTCTGATTGATTTATTTAACTTAGCATAATACCCGCTAGTTCCACCCATGTTGTTGCAAATGGCAAATTTTTGGGGGTTTTTTTGGATGGCTGCATAGCAATTTCCATTATTTAAAGATAGATTCATTCATTCATTCATTCATTCATTCATTCATTCATTCATTCCAGAGAGAAAGAGGGAGGCCGAGAGAGAATCCTCAAGCAGACTCCCTGCTGAGGACAGAGCCTAATGACCACACCCAGCTGAATCCCAGGACCCTGAGATCATGACCTGAGCCAAAATAACAAGCCAGCCATTTAACCGACTGAGCCACCAGGTACTCCTGGCCAATTTCCTTAATGTGTGCACTTGTATCTGTAATATAAGTAAAGTATTTTGCATAGGAACACTACCTAGGTTTAAGTATAAAATAAAGAACTAGGTTTTGATGAATTTTACTGCTTATAATATTTTTTTACTTGACCACTAAAACAGGTTTTCTAAATTAAAGTCTTACACAAAACCACAACTGAAAAACAGAAAGAGCCACTTAACAGGAAAAGAAAATGGACTAGCAAATATTTAAAAGCAAACTACATTTGAGATGGTATATTCTGAAAACTATATTTTTTAACATTAATTTTCTTATTTGATAACTGGTTCATACCAGATGCTTCCTAAAAATTCTCCTAGATTTTAAGTTTTCCCAAGTTATGCTCACAAAAACTTAGAAGAATAGAACTTTGTTCTTCCTACTGTCAAACTTCTGTTATTAGCAATATTCATCTTAAACTAAGTGAAAAATACAATAATAATAAATTTTACTAATTTTGTAAGGTAAATAGAGTACCTGAATAATTACAGTGGTTAGGGAGAGTGGTAACTAACAGGAATAAACAGTATTTCTGGATACCTAAAACTGAGAATCAACCACTTGGCCATCTTTTATAGTTTGTTCCTTCTTACGAAAACATATGCACAAAAATCCACTGGTATAAGGAATATGACTTCAGACAAATAATCACATAGATTACAATTCTTTGCATCTATACAACTTGAAATTCAACTAATCCTGAAATCTGCCATATTTACTTTTTTTTTTTTTTTTTTTTTTTTTTACTTTCAACCTGAACCCTGAACCTGCTTGGAATACCTGGTTATCCTTACTTACCATAGTTATATCCATCAGCTGTAATAAAACAAGGAAGAGAAATAAAGAATGCAGGGAGAAATGGAGAAAATTAAGCCAAAATGAAACTAAAATCTAAAATGAATGTGTTTAAGAATAGATAAAGAGCAATGCTGCTGGGATTAAAAAAAAATCAGAGGCATAAAAATATAATTCTTGCCCCCCTCAAATATTTTTTGAAATATGGACAGAAATAATTAAGAATATAAGTATCAATTATTCAACAATAATTTTACAAACTTCAATCTCAGTGTTTGGAAGAGATTTATTCATTTAGCAAATAATGTATGGAGCACATCACAGAGACTAGGTGGTAAGGGGTTCACCAGTAAGTCAGTGGCTGTCTCAAAGATGCTCACAATCTAGTCAGAGTGACAAATTTATAAGTAATACAATAACAATTTACACAAAGTATTTGTGAGAAAAGAGTAGAGAAGTATTTATTCTAACTGCAAAGACCAATAAACATTTCACCTAAATTGGGCATTAAAGACTGGGAAAAATTCCACCATGAGGAAAAAGTATAAAGGAGATTCCAAACTCACAGAATAGCCTAACACAAGGCATGGAAATATAGAGATGGCTGAACGTTCATAGAAATTTATAGAAATGCAAGCTGCCCGTTATGGCCTCAGTTTAGGTGGTGTAACAGGATACTAAAATGGAATTTTCTTATTTCCCCTGTTTCAGTTAGGACCTAAAGCTGAGAACAACAGGTTCCAAGTACTAGAACTGAGGTAACATCATTTATGCAACATTTGGAAAAATGTGGCCAAAAATTGCTCAGGCATTGTTTGGTCCATCATTCACACACAGAAAAAAATATAAGTATATATTGGAGGAGAGGTGCTTATGTTGTTTGAGGAAGAAACGGAAGAGTGATTCACTCAGAGTTTGCCCCATGTGCTTTAGAACAGGACATTTAAGCAATGACACAGGAACTGGACTTTGGCCTAAAAATAATCTATAGGCAAGAGGTTAAGATGCCTTTAGTCTGGGGCTACTATATTATATATGGTCAACAGTTCAGAATTTGTGAAGAAAGAACTGTATTTTCCAATGGGACAGGTAAGGACTCCTGGGAAAGGAACTAGCATTGAGCCATTTTTAAAGGAATTTTACACATACTGCAAAGGAAACCAGATAATCCCAGAAGAAAGAGGTTTGAAGCAGACTAGAAAGTCAGAAACTAAGGATAGTAGTCAAAAGAAGACAAACGAAGGAAGTATCAATTGCATTCAGGAATTACATTTGGGAGTCTTTTATAAACTCAGAAGAGCAAAGGAAAGTTAGATTTCCAATATACCTTTACTACCAATTAGTTCTTCTCTACTTTTAACCTCAGACTTTGGAAGATTGGGAGTAGTATGAGGGGTAGGAGAAAAACTAAGGCAAAAAGAAATTAATACAAATGTCTACTACTTGACATGTCCCCACTCAGGTGTTTAAGCCTTCTTTGAACAAAGCTGCCATAAGGAAAAAAATTCACATTGGATGAGAATTTGGAATTTTAATTTCTTAGCTTTTTTTTTTTTAATTTACCTGAAAAGTAGGTGTGTTTTGAAATGCCAGGGAGTGAACAAAGAAAGAATTAAGGAGAGAATGCAAAGAACAAGAGAGAAAGAAGAGGAAGAAGAGCAAGAGCAGAGAAAAAAAATCACTTGAGCAGCATGTATCAAGGGGAAGAAAAGAAAATATTCGGGGTGGGATTTCAGGTATAGTGACAGGGAAGAAAAAAGGAACTTTCAACTTGTACCCTAGTGAGTTCACCTCCTAATAAATCCATTAGGAGTGATAAATGGTGAGCAAAGTGGTCGATTATAAAAGGTCATAATTTTTTTTTTTAAATTAAAATTCTCGGGCGCCTGGGTGGCTCAGTGGGTTAAAGCCGCTGCCTTCGGCTCAGGTCGTGGTCCCAGGGTCCTGGGATGGAGGCCCGCATCGGGCTCTCTGTTCAGCAGGGAGCCTGCTTCCTCCTCTCTCCTCTCTCTCTGCCTGCCTCTCTGCCTACTTGTAATCTCTCTCTCTGTGTCAAATGAATAAATAAAATCTTAAAAAAAAATTAAAATTAAAATTAAAATTCTCTTCCTGCTGAGCAGAGAGCCTGATGTGGACCTCGATCCCAGGAACCTGAGATCATGACTGAGCCGAAGGCAGAGGCTTTAACCCACTGAGCCACCCAGGCACCCAAAAGGTCNTAAAATTAAAATTCTCTTCCTGCTGAGCAGAGAGCCTGATGTGGACCTCGATCCCAGGAACCTGAGATCATGACTGAGCCGAAGGCAGAGGCTTTAACCCACTGAGCCACCCAGGCACCCAAAAGGTCATAATTTTTTTAAAAAGATTTATTTATTTGAGAGAGAGAGAAAGTGGGGGGAAGGGCAGAGTGGGAGAGAGAGAGAGAGAATCTCAAGTGGACTCCCCACTGAGTGCTGAGCCACATGTGGGGCTTGATCTCACTGTCCTGGGATCACGACCTGAGCCAAAATCAGGAGTCTGATGCTTAACTGACGGAGCCACCCAAGAGTCCCAAAAGGCTGTAATTTGGTATGATTATTGTGGAGCTTAAAATCTTTTCTATAAATATAGAAGAAACATCTTGGCTAAGGAGAAATCTCAAAATTGAGACCCTGAAGGATGAAGTTGAATTATACATGATAGAGGACTATGGATAAAGGGGTGTGTGAGTGGTTGGAAAGATGGCTGCAGCCAAAGGGCCAAAGAAAGCATGAAATATTCTGGGAACTGCAAAGCACTGAGTATATTAATCAACACATGTAGTTTGCAAGGAAAAAAATGAGGTTGAGGACATAGTGGGGAGCCAGATCACATGCATAGAATTTAGATTTTATTGTAAGATAAAAATGAGGTTCACTGAAGTTTTAGTAACACTCATTTTTTATATACTGCATATCTGGCATATGCACAGCACTCTTTCACATATGTTTTATTGGTTTTCCTCACAACAACCCTGTGAGGTAGGTGTAATGATTTCTTATTAACAGATTTAAAAAAACCCTTAGAGTTGTTAAGCAATTTATACTTCATTAAATAGCTACAAAATAGCAGTCAGGATTTTAGGTCATGCTTCAGAAAACATATTAGGAACATTACATACACACACACACACACACACACACACACACACACACTCCACCTACAACAAATGGAAATTTCAGAGTTAAAGGCAAATTTTAAGTAATAAATGTTAACTTAGTATTAAAGATAAAGAGATTTGTGGGATTAAGTAGTCCTTTATACACACTTATACTTTTAAGATTTTCAACTAATTAAATTTATATGGGAACTACTGCAGAATTCATTAAAAATGGCAGGAATTAGTTAACATATAAAACAAAAATAACAAACATTGAGGTAATTATATGAATATCTTATCTTCATATAACTAGCCAGAGGTTATTTGGAAAAAAAACAACCCTTCACATTTATTTCTAAAATATATAAATTCAAACTGCAAATATTGTTCTATGGATATAAATTATGTTTTGGATGATAGAAAATAATGTATGAATACTAAAGTTCATTAAATAAAGTCACTCAAATATTAACTAATATTTAGTGTAAAAAGAACTGTCCACCTAATGTTAAATTGCAAAATCAACTCCCCGTTATTCACAATAAAACATCTGAAAGTGTTTCATTTCCCTATCACATGACAAGAATCTGTTCAGACAAATCTGACAAGACAAATAGTTTTTTAGAAATCTGTTCAGGATGAATATAAAAGTATGCCCCTAATTGAAAGATAAGAGTATATACTTTATAAAACTAAGAAGAACAATTGAGAATTCTAAAATGTGGATTTAAACTCTATATGAAAATGTATGTTCCTTAAAAATAGTTTAAATTAAGTAAAATCCACACCTAAAATACATTTCCTCATATTTTATTTTCTCATAAATTTCATTATTTCTTTAGTTGGTGCTATATTTCTTTTTTAAAGCCTCCAACTGAAAGTTAGATATTGCCAGAACATTACTGCTAGAGGTCTAAGTACATATTATTAAGTATTAAAAATTCATTTTATCTATGTATTTGTTTTGTTTTTCCTATTTCAAACAGATGATTATACTGGGGAAGAAAAAAAATGCAGATTTAAAATTTAATTACTCTTGATCTGTATTTCTGAATTCCAAAATTATTAAAGGGATATAAATTATACAATAAGCCCAACCACAATTCTGGTGCTCCAGAATAAGATGAAGAGCCCTCCTTGAGAAAACAAACAATCAAATAGAGATATTAAGTATCTGTAAGATACTTTATGTGATAAAGATAATTTCTAAATAAACTAAACAAATGCTCCAAATATACAGTTTAAATGAAATACCAACATTTTCCTTTATTTTTGATTATACAAGTAGTACATGTTCATTAAATTCATAGAATACACAAGTATATTCAATAAAAACGAACTTTCCAACTAATTCCCTTATCCAAATAACATACTTTGGAAGTTTATTAAAGTATAAGATTCATATGGTTAAAAACTGAATCTATAAGTTGTTAAACTTACATCATCCACAAAAGGTCTAATATATAACAATTCTGTTTAATTGAAAAATATATACTCAGATTTGCACAACAGGTATGGGTTTATACTTTTTCATTAAAACAGTATATAAAGCATATGGTCTAGTCTGTCAAATATAGTAATTTCAGTTAATAAGATAAATGGGATTAAGCAATACTTACAATTACACTGTTTGTAGAAAATGCAAAAGATCCAATTATAGCAAATCAAATGTTACATATACTGACAAAATACCTTCTCGCTAGATATACACAAGTAGATTATACTATGTCTAAACTATATTCTTCAAAATATTAAATTTTACTTCTTTAGTGCTTTAACTACTGAATGAAGTATCAAGTCTAAGTAAGGGAGAAAATCTCATTAAAA
This sequence comes from Ailurus styani, assembly GCA_002007465.1. Lineage (NCBI taxonomy): Eukaryota > Metazoa > Chordata > Mammalia > Carnivora > Ailuridae > Ailurus > Ailurus styani. Next base: position 163,234 of record LNAC01000936.1, read on the forward strand.
AGTTAGATTTTGGTAATATTTAACTGCATTCCACTCTGAATGTAAATAAAACCTAGCTTTAAAAAAACTGCCAGATGAATAGGATATTGAGAATTTTATTTATTCTCAAAAAAAATTTACTTCAAAACACCATAAAATTAGAGATAGTTAAAAATCTTGGTAGGAAATCAAACCTCTTCTTTTGACTCTAAATGACCATCACTTGGCATTTAATTATCACAAATAATATTCTAACTAGAACAAAGTCACTTGCACCAAAATATCTGGGTTACATAATGTAAGGTACAATTCTGAATACACAGAATTCTGCCCCTGAGTTAAACAGAAAACACATAAAGAAAGGGTCTATAGAAATAATTTCTTCCACCCACCTCATTTTACAAGTAAATAAACTGTGGCCCAGAGAGGCTTTTATCTGCTTTCATTGAGAATCTATAGGCATAGAGATGTACACAAATATTAAATTATGATATAACTTAAAGTTACCTAAAACAAATGACACTGTATTTCATATAACTAAGACCCCACGAAGACTAAAAGATCCTAATTTTTTGCCATAGAAACGTCTACAGATGCATAAAAAAAAATGGATAGTGAGTCATACTACTGACTAGAAAAGCAAAACAATGAAATATAACAATCCATATCATATTGTTTAACAATAGACACAGCAGTTTCTAATGTTATTTTCCTATCCTATAAGGCATAAACATGCCAAACTGTTACTAAAGATGGCACTCTGATAAAATACTTTTTACAAGAGGAAAAAGAAAATAATTTAAAAATGAAATGGGAGAGAAAGACTAAAATACATTCAGTGAAAGTTCAAATATTTACTGTTTCTTCTCTCCCAAGCTTTGTTTCAACATGTTAAAAAAATTCTTTTCTTTAGTGCTTCTAAAACAAAGAATCAAAACTAGGTTCATTATAAACTGGCTTTGTTGCAAAGCTTTCACCCAAGAATGAAAGTATTAAGACTAAGACATAAAACACTGTAAGCAAAGCTAATTAGGATGTTCCTGTTGAATTTTAAGTTGATTTGCTACTTTAAGAACACAGCTCTAAAATCTTAGATAATACTAGTTTGGTTATTTGAAAATATTTAAAAATAAACTGATTCTTTTAAGCTTCATTAAAAGTGAAGTATTTATAAAAGCACTTTAGTTTCATATACTTTTAGAATAAAATAATTGCCAAGGAGTGCATCCATTTGTTTGTTATTAAATTCAGTACCAATCACAAATTAGATGAACTTAAAATAAAATTTAGAGCCAGGGAGAGCAGCACTAAGTTTAACTGACCTCGATACATTTTTAAATGATGCTTCCATTATTTGTTATTCTCTTATTGGGTTTTCCAGTCTAGGATGGGTACACAAGAAACTTACAGTCTATGTAGTACTCCTAGTCAGTTTCATTCTGCAGATGGCACAGTGGAGAAATACCTTCTGTACAGGACCATGTACAATCTCTTCTGCAGCTGTCAGCACCTAGGGGAAAGTGCGCTGTTAAACAGTTGCTGCGTTCCACCTCAGAAGTGGCTGCAATTCGGTGGTGGGTGAAGTGACTCCTGTACATATATACAGGGATGAAAAGTACTATAGAAAATGAAAATATTTAACAACAAAAGTGGCTGTCCAAAAACTGTGCCACAGCAAAACAGAATACATCATTTAGTCACAAGAGCCCTACACAGATGGGCTGCTGTTCATTTAAAAACTCGATGTTAAGAATGACCAAAGAAAAAAGTAGAAATACATTTTTCAATTCACAATGTAACTATAAGTCAACGTTAAAACACATATGTTGAAAAATTAAACTCAAACATTGTAAACTGATTTATAACATTATTCCTATAGTAATTTACCTAATAAAACTAAGCTAATATATACAATAAGATTCTTTGCTATGGTCAGCTGATTTAATGCTTTTGTTTTAGATGACAATTCAAGGGGGAAAAAACAAAACAGGTCAGAGATCAGAACTGAAGCATAAGTGAAATGAAAATATTTTAAAAATGTAAGGAAACCCATTCTGAAATTCTAAGTTACTTCATATAAAAAAACAATTTTATGAAATAACTAGTCTTCCAACAACTAGCAATGGTTAAGTTTATTTTTCATATACTGGAGTTTTAAAAGTGAACTCATATGAAATGACAACTTTTCTTCTCCAGAGTCACAAAGAGTTATAATCTAAATGCAGTCTTCATCCTTAACCCGTATATCAATGAGTTAACTAAGTATACAATAACTTGAATTCATTAATACAGAAAACTATTACCATCCTACTTTTACTACAACACCCAAATTAAAAAATTATTCTTTGAGAAATATCACTGAATCAATCACAAGGCTGGAAGGCATTATCTTTCTAATTTTTTTTTTATCTCTGGCTCAGCTATTATGTTTATACTACTCTAAAGAAGTAACAGTTTACATTACTTCAAAATATTCACATTTAGATTCCTGAAACAGATTGAGGGTGCTTTGAAGCAAAGCCCAACAAATATGATGATTAAAAAGCATCCCATCCATCAAACTTCTGAATCTCACTTGCCATAACAGAATTTATGTATTTATTTTGGCATATACTCAGTAGAGTTAGAGAGAGTTGACAATTTCAGCTTCCTTAAATTCTTTCTCGAATAAAGCATAGTGTAAATAAATATTACTTCCCTTAAGTGACAAGAGGTAGTAGAGGAAGAAAAAAGTATACTGTTTGTCAGTCTCTTTATTAAAAAAAGAAACCGATCAGAGATTCTTACTCTGGAGTCAAAGTATGGGATTTAGATAATCTAGGAATTCTGCAAAACTGCATGCTAAAATAAAGACATATTATATGGGTCCACAAGCACATTTTTCTAGGGCAAGTGGGCCATAAACTTTTGTGAGGTTCTCAAATGGTTCTGTGACTTCCCCTCCACAATTTAGGAACTACTGATAAGTGAAATGAAGATACCCGACTGAGTAGGCAGCAGTAATCATTTAAATTAAATGTCTAACTTTGAGCAGCTATTTCTTCTTTTGTACTATGAGTAACAGATACAGGGATATTTCAACAACTAAATGAAATAACCCACATAAATACATGGTAGAATACCTGACCTATTATTATCAGTAATAGTAATAATTGTTCAAAAAAGCTATCTCAAACAACTAAAACTTCCTTATAGGGTCCCCTCTTTGTTTATTGCTACAAAACTTCATATTAGTTTTATTTAGATGTGTCTTCTACTTATATTTAGCTCTATCTTCTAAAAGAGACCAATATTACAAGCTAAGTCTTTCTATATTACTTTAGATACAAAAATGCTAAATACAAGTTTTAGAACACTGCTCTGCATTCCTATAGTCTATATTTCCCACAAAGTCACACTGGTCCCTTCTATGACATTGTACTTACTTTGAACAGGCTCAGATATGGAAAATATTTAGCTCCAACTGTTTATATGAAATAATTTCATTTCCTTTATTAGTCTCTCCTCTCATTCTCACAATGATATACAAACAGGGGCACCTGGGTGGCTCAGTCGGTTAAGCCTCTGCCTTCAGCTCACGTCATGATCCCAGAGTCCTGGGATGGAGCCCTGCATTGGCTCCTTGCTCAGCGGGGAGCCTGTTTCTCCCTTGGCCTGCCACTCCCCCTGTGTGTGCACGTGCTTTCTCTCTCTCTCTCTGTCAAATAAATAAATAAAATCTTAAAAAAATACAAATAAAAACCCCCTAAATTTGAAGATATCAAGGGATCACATTTTTCTGAAGAGGTTTTACAAGCAATACTCTCAGATTCATAAACAATTTTCCCTATTCCTTTTGGTGTGTCTTTCTGAAGGTAAATGATTCAATACACATTCACACATGCATAGCCTTTAAAAAGAATCTGTGAATTTTGACATCTGTAGTAGCCATACCCTTAAAATAAATTCACAATATTAAAAAGAGCATTACAAAATAGTGTTTATGGAGCAACACAAAATAGTGTTTATTGTAGGAACTTTTAAATACTCATCATAAATGACAAATGGAACTTTTACCACGTATTACAAGATTCTCAGTGAAGAAATTGAAAGGTTTGCTTATGTACATACAAATTAGCAGGATACAGTGCAACTATGTAGTTGGTTCCCAATTATTTCAAATGGAAAGAACCTTTTCTAGAGTCTTCTCACGATAGGAGTTACATTTTATGTATTCATACACTAAAAAAATATATAGGAGTAAGATAAAAAGGGAAAAGCCTTTACATAAAGGTATAGGAGTAAGAGAGAAGCATATTAAAGCATTGAGAGTACTGCAACACAAAGAGTAGGAGTAGAATAGACAGTACATGTAGAGGTCAGTGAGGAGAAGGACAACAGGCACAGGCAAAATTAGACTAAAGAAATTTAGAATTATTCCAAAGGGTGGCATCTTAAGAAGTATTTTACAAAAATCACTCTAGCAGCAGCATGGAAGATGAACTGAGGTGTGGAAGGTTCAAATGGGATGAAAAAAAAATGGGAATATATAATCAGGAATAATAAAAAACCTATAAAAAACAAAAATGTTTTACTATGTAAAAACACTAGGAGAGTAAAAATTGTGAGAGAAGTCAAAGCTATTTCTAAAGTTTGAGTATAGAAACTAGCATTTCTTCATTCATTTACTTACTCAACAAAAAAACTGTCTTCCTACAAGTCAGGTTCCATTTAAGACACTAAGTAAAGCACTGGACAAAGGAGCCAGTAACCTGCCCTTTCAAAGATTACTTGCTAATGAAGGGGACAGATAATAAGCTATTAGATTATAATAAAATGTATGAAAATGCTTCAGGTATAAACCAAAAAAAAAAAAAAGCAAGTAATAGGAACAGACTGACACACTATTTTAACAGACTAGTCAGAGAAAACCAAAGGGAGCAGCATTGTGCGAACAAAGAATGAAATTACATGAGTGCACAGACTATCTGGGGTAAGAACACTACACAGAAAAGAAAATTAAGAGCAAAGTTCCAAGACAGGAACAAGTGATCAAAATTTTAACCTGATGTCAGATCATAGAGAACCTTGTAGACCATACATAAGGCCTTTGGACTGTTTAAAAAAAAAAAAAGCTCTTACAGAAAGAGATGGCAGTATTTTGGTATTTTGGCTGGGGGAGTGATAGAACCTGTTTAATCCATTATAAGGATCACACAAGCAAGTGGCTTTGGTGGAATTGATGGTAGCCAACAAGAATGGAAACACAAGAGTCCCCCCTTACCCACAGTTTCACCTTCTGCAGTTTCAGTTACCCTTGGTCAACTGTTGTCCAGAAGCATACGATCCTCCTTCTAACATATCATCAGAAGGTCAACAGTAGCCTAACGCTACTCACGATGCCTGTCACTCACCTTACTTCTCCTCACATAGGCGTTTTAACAACTCACATCACAAGATGGTTGAGCTCAGTACAATAAAATATTTTGAAATAGACCACATTCACATAATTTTTATTATAGTACACCATTATAATTGTGCAATTTTATTATTAGTTATTGCTTTTAATCTCACTGTGTCTAATTTATAATTTAAGTGTATATATAGGAAAAAGCTAGGGTTCAGTACTATCTGTGGTTTCAGGCATCCACTAGGAGTCTTGGAAGATATACTCCTTGCTGGTACTACTGTACTAGCAAGACTATGGTAAAATTTACATAACAATATGAGGTGGGATTGGTAATCAGAACTCAAGACTAAAAACAAAAAATCACCAATCACATACTTAACATTCAGAACTCGGACCAAATATGTGAGAACCAACTGTTCCTCCATAACTGACATATTTACCTTCCTCGGTTACTTTTTACCCCAGAACTGCCTACCCTTGTCCCATTTTGAGTGAGTCAACCAACTTGAAAGTTTGCTTCACTGTCTTAATGTAGTCAGACAGTGTTTTATCAAAGAATCCAAATCTAGTAAGAGGGGTCCAAAAGACTGGCAAGAGGGAAGACTGTTATCTTATCTCTTAGGGGGACTTCTGCTTGCATTTATACTTACTTACCATCCCATGCCCACTCCCCTTCCCCAGGCTTATTTGAGGAGAGGGTGAAAAAAAAAAAACAAACCCTCAAATTTGGAAAACAGGGTAGAGCAAACCAGAGTCACTATCTGTAATAGCAAAGAATGTCTGACTGTGAAAGTAGCTGAACTTGAGCCTCCAGACAATGGGGATTCCAGTAGCCAGAGGCTGGGAGTACATTGGAGACTTAGAAACCGAGACAGAGAAGACAAGCCAAAACTGGATGGTGTGACACTCCAAACATATCTCACCCCCAAAGCAAGTTTTACACATGTGCTGGATCATAAAGTATTTGTCTCTCTTTCCCCACAGAAGGCATACAGTCTGGTCAGTGTTCAGCAGAGGGGCAGAAAGAGAAAAATGGAAAAACAAAAGTTCTCCCCTTTTCATCTCTCCCCTCTAGGCATCAGAATCCAGGAGGAGAAATAGGAATTTAAATGAAAAAGCAGATCACTCTCCATTCACTGGTGTGAATAGACTGACTAGATACAACTCCTTCTATACTCCAATCTCTAGGAAATCTCTAGAAAAGCCTAAGTGGCAATGAGTAAAAGGAGGAAAATCTGAGTTTTAGATTGGGCTATGAGGTTAAAATTCAAACTAGTCAGATTAAACTGACTTTAGTAGATTAGAGTCAGATTAAGCTATTTTCTGAAGTGTCCAAAAAGCTATGACATTTTCTTGAGATGAGTAAAGAAACAAAGTGACTTGACCAATCATAAACAAAGGTACTACTGGAGAAAAACAGAAACATTCCATGTTTCCAACCCCACTTAATTCTCCATGTCAATTCATATTGTATTATGAAATGGTTAGCACCAATGAGGTAGTAAGTGATTTTGACTTTTTAAAATATCTACCAATATCAGGCTAAATGCCTGCATTATTAGTCCTACTTCTTATTCTTAAGAACACCTGGTAATGATATAACTACAGGCATTTTATAAGGACTTCCTTAGATCTTCCCCTTATATTAAAGTTAAATACTTGAACATTTATAAATAATTTTAGATTTTATTACAAAAACTAACAAATACTAGGTTGTATAGAAACTAAAAAGTAAAATCTCCTAAATAAGACCCCAAACTAAAAAGCTCACAGAACAAAAAGGCTTCAGTGAAGTACGAAGCAAAAAAGCAAAAAAAAAAAAAAAAAAAACCAAAAAAANAAAAAAAAAAAAAACCGAAACAGATTAGAATGTTTATTGTTTTAAAGGAATACTTTCAACATTCACAATGGAGTAATTTAAAACACAGTTTTAGAGAATATTCTGCTCTGACTTAAAGCTCAATAACTTAGGAATTTCCCTCAAACTGAGTCATGTTCTTTCCAGTCATTTAGTATTTAATATTTAATGGGAATTCCCTAAAAACTCAGACATATCCTCTAAAATAAATTACAGAGTATCAGTATTTTACATGACTAAATTATACATAACCTTATCTCTGTTTAAATGTCACATTTTTAGAGAATTAAGGATCCTAGTACATTAATGTTATTTTATAACTCTTTATGTAAAGTTCCCATTTATTTTATAGTCATTCATCATCCTAAACTATGCCATGTATATTCAACATATATTTTATCAGTCAGTCCTTCTCAGAGATACAACATAATGAAAAGAAAATAATGTGAGTCAAAATTACAAAACTAAGTTCTATATTTGTACCTTTTTTCTAATTTACTTTTTAATAGAATGTAAGAATAAATATTATAGGTTATAAATTAAATTGCAAAGTAAGGAAAATTATATAAACTCATCATCCAAAGTCACATGTTAGTTCAATGTTAATAAATAATATTAGCCAGATTGTCAACACAATATTAAGGGAGAAGAATACAGTGGGAAGACTGATACTACCCAACTTCGAGACTTATTAAAAAGCCACAATAATCAGGACAGTATGGTATTGGTTAAAGAACAAATTGATCACTGGATGAGAACAGAAATAAATGCAAATGAATATAATCAACTAATCTTTGACAAAGGAGCAAACAAAATTCAATGAAGAAAGGATAACATTTTCAACAAAGGATGCTGGCACAACTGGACATAGACATAAAAGAAAGATTCTGGATGCAGATAATAAAACTTTCATAAAAATTACCTCAAAATAAATCAAGACAAAGCAATAAAACTAGAATATAACATAGGAAAAAATCTTAGTGACTTTGGTATTGATAATGACGTTTTAGATACAATACAAAACCATAATCTATAGAAGAAAAAAACTAAATTGGAATTCATTAAAATTAAAAACTTCTTCTCTACAAAAAAAACACTGTTAAGAGAATTAAAAAAACAAGCCCAGGTGGGAAGAGTGTGTGCAAAACACACAACCAAATATACAAAGAAAAAAAAATACAGAGAATTCTTAAAATCCACCAACGAGGAAACAACAACAACAAAATGGGCAAAAGATCTTAACAGATATCTCACCAAAGATATGTTACATATGGCATGTAAGCATAGGAAAAGATGCTAAACATTGTATGTGTATTAGCTTGTTAGGGCTGCCATAACAATGTACCACAAACTGGATGGCTTAATCAATAGAAATTGTCTCACAATTTTGGATGCTAGAAGTCCAAAATCAAGGTGCTAGCAGGATTGGTTCCTTCTGAGGGCTGTGAGGAAAGGATCAGATTCCAGGCCTCAGTCCTTGGTTTATAGATGGCAGTCTTCGTGTTTCCATGGAATTCTTCCTGTATGCATATCTCTGCGTGCAAATTTCCCCTTTTTATAAGGACACCAGTCTTACTAGATTAGGATCCACAGTAATAACTTCACTTTAATTCTGTGAAGATCCTATCTCCAAGTAAGATCACATTTTGAGGTACTGGGGGTCAGGACTTCAAAATATGAATTTGGGTTGGCAGATATAATTTAGCTCAGAACAGTATGTCATTAAGGAATTACAAATTAAAAAAAACAATGAGGGCGCCTGGGTGGCTCAGTGGGTTAAAGCCGCTGCCTTCGGCTCAGGTCATGATCCCAGGGTCCTGGGATCGAGGCCCACGTCGGGCTCTCTGCTCAGCGGGGAGCCTGCTTCCTCCTCTCTCCTCTCTCTCTGCCTGCCTCTCTGCCTACTTGTAATCTCTCTCTCTGTGTCAAATGAATAAATAAAATCTTTAAAAAAAA
>LNAC01000936.1:172439-211413 GCA_002007465.1 Ailurus styani
AAAAAAAAAAATAAATAAAAAAAACAATGAGATGACTACACACCTATTAGAATAGCTAAAATCCAAAACACTGATATCAGCAAATGCTAACAAGGATGTAGAATAAAAGAAACTCTTATTCTTTGCTAGTGGAATGAAAAGTGGTTCAGTCATTTTGGAAAACATTTGGCAGGTTCTTTCAAACTAAACATACTCTTACCACATGAGCTGGCAATCACACTCCTTGGTATTTACACAAATGGGTTGAAAACTCATGTCCACACAAAAATCTACACACAAATGTTTATAGCAGCTTTCTTCATAATTGCCAAAACTTAGAAGCAACCAAAATGTTCTTCAACAGGTGAAGGAATTAACAAATTGTGGTATAACCATATTACAGAATATTATTCAGTGATAGAAAGAAATGAGTTATCATGGCATCAAAAGACATAAAAAAAAACCTTAAATGCATATTGCAAAACAAAAAAAAAGGCAATCCGTATGATTTCCAATACACGATATTCTGGAAAAGGCAAAACTATAAAGCCAGTAAAACAATCAGTGAGCCAGAAATGCATGGGGAGGGAGGGAGTGATGAATAGGTGGAACACAGAGGGTATTCAGGAGACTGAAATTGTTCTGTGTGATACTGTAATAGTGGATACATACCACTGTATATTGGTAAGAACACAAAGTAAATTTTAATGGAAACTATAGACTTCAGTTACTAATGTATCATACATAAAGTGTAACAACTGGTACTCCATTAATGTAAGATATTAACAATAGGAGAAACAGTGTTCTGGGGATACAGGAAGGGTATGGGGCAAAAAAGGGTAAATGGCAACTCCTTGGACTGTCTACTCAATTTTTCTGCAAGTCTGAAACTGTTCTAAAAATTGAAGTCTGATAATTAAAAAAAAGAAAGGTGGCTGTTATATTAAGACAATCAAGAAGTGGAAGGTTTAGGATAATTAGATGGAAACAGAAGTAGGCCTAAAAATCTATCATGCAAATGATGAAACTACTATTTTTTCAGCAATTGTCATGAAAGTAAATTATGCAAGAGATACATTATATCTAATTTTAAAATATGTGACTTGTGTGCAATGCAGGTAGAGAAACAATGGTAACATTGTTATGATGGCTGATATGAAAATGAGCTTATCAAGGTAAAACATTTTTGTTCCTCATTTTTCCACTGACATTCTTTTGTAAAACTATTTTTTATAGTCTTACCAAAAAACATTTTCATTCTGAAGCTTCTTTTTCAAGTCATTGTACTTGAAATGGAATACAGTGAAGAAGCATAATAAGCATTTCATGTATTCAAAGTAAGAAATAAATTTAAACACATGTCTAACCAAACTTGCTTTCATCATACACAAGTGGTATTTCCAGTTTGTAGGATCTCAGCACATATTAAGCTATATGTTCATAAAGGTAATTTATGCCACAAACTCAATAAAATTGTAATCTATATATAGGAAAGCTGTATCTGGGAAACAAGGTTTAAATAGGCCAAGACATTTTGTTAGGTTTAATGTGCTATTTTAATTTCAGAAACCCAGATAATGCCATGGATACAACTGTATCAAGAGTTTGAGGTTATATTTTTAAAAATATCCATGCTATACTTACTTTAATCATTCTAAAATTCCCTAGCTTACCTGATGATATGAGAATGGATCTAGGTGATATTGTCCCAGCAAAATGAAATAGAAAACTTCTGATTAAAAGAATGCAAGAATAAGTTTTTCCTCCCTGCCTACATACTACATGTCTTACTTGGACATAACAGACAATTTATATGGATAAGGGAATTTTAAATTAAGTATGACACAAATTTTCACCAGGAAAGAAATAGTTCTCTACCCTTTAAAATTTTTTTAAAAGTTATTTTTCTTAGGTGTATAAATCTGTAGCTCCATCTATACCTCTGTGCAAACATTATTCTATTTATTTTTAAATACTGTTCAGTAACATATGACTCTAATGTGGCTTTCATAAAATGAGAAATAACCATCAAGTGTAGGAAAATATAAAATACCCTGGAAGCTGTATTAAAGAGACTAATTAGATAAAGTTCGGTTTGGATGCAACAATGTAGAATTAATCTTACTCTCATCATTTATTAAATACTCTACTGGTTCCGACAATTCTGGGAAGGTTACTCAATACCCATTTTAAAAAATATGGGACTATAAATCTTAATGCCATTTTATATGATATGGACAGGTTTATATTTGAGACTGTCTTATTATCAATTGCTATTGACATTTCCAAATCTAAATATCTATGAGTGATATTCAAGAGAGATCATATATCAAATTTATACTTTATAGTCACACTAAAAATGAATATATACTTTATCATGACTCTAAGATTATCCCCTAATTTAAGGATGCCAAAAATGTACATGAATCTCTCAGAACTCCTTATAATGTCTACAACATATTTTATCATATTTAATAATACATGTCCTTAACTAATAATTTCCTCAAATAAAAAAGAATGAGTATTACAGTTTCCTCTATCACAAAGTTATAGGAATATAATATTGAAATCATTCATTGTGATAATTTAGTAAAACTTTATAGAATAAGAAATATAAATTTGTTATCTATGCCAGGTAAAGACACAGCACAGAAATTATCAACAAAGTGATGATCTATAACTTCCTGAAGTTTCTGGAGATAAAAATTAAGCAATAGCAGTCTTTACCCAATTCACAGGAAAATCAGAATAAGAGATAAAATTGGAAATTTTGAGATTTAAAAAAAAATTTATTATTTGCCCCAGGGGTACAGGTCTGTGACTCATCAAGCTTACACCTTTCACAGCACTCACCATAGCACAAACCCTCCTCATGTCCATAACCCATCCACCCTATCCCTACCCTCCCACCCCCCAGTAATCCTCAGTTTGTTTTGTGAGATTAAGAGTCTCTTATGGTTTGTCTAAATTTTGAGATTTTATCTAATTTTTAGTATTTGGTAACTCCCACTAATTGCTTACGCTAGAATAGTCTATTAGTATAACACAGTAGTTATGGGAGACCTTGGGGGCAGACTATGAGCAAAACCCATCTCTGCCTCTAATTTTACAGGCAAAAAAGAAAAAAAATATATATTTGCACATATATATATTTACATATGCATATATACATATACACCTTTCATGTATATGTGTATATGTTAATATAATTAATGTGTATCTCCATGTATTTTTGGATATGGACATATGCATAAACACACACAAACACATACACATATATATGTACCATAAATACATATATGCTTTGGGAAATCACTTTACCTCACAGGATTATTATGGGAACTAATTCATTTAATATACAGAAAGCATGCAGTTATAACTGTCCCTCACAGAAAGTTCATATAATTATTAGCTATTATTATCATTGCTGCTGCTCTACTAATGTTAAGTTTAATATACCAATGTTCCCAATGTTCTGAAGAATATGATTTACATATATTCTATCACCTGAACAAGGTAAGTTTGGAGACTACTGCTACTGAAGCAGAAAAAAAAGCACAGAATTTTGAAATATACTTGGGATTTTTAGTGGCAGTAGAGGAAGAACTGTGAGCAGGGAGTATCTCTTGTCACAAAATACTTTGAACTCTCTTGAACTTAAAATCTATTTGCATGTCATATGAGATTTGTGAGTAGAGATAATAGAATTGCATCCTACCCCAAACCTTCTTTATTCTTTAACAGCAGCAGCTGACACAGGAGAATAATTTCCTGCTTCACTGTGCTGACAGTATTTCGTCTAGATTCAGAAATTATATCCTCAGCAGGAAGGCAATAGGTTTCTGTCTATACTGAAGAAATAGAAAGATAGAAAAATTATACAAATAGAAATGATTTATTATTATAAAAGAAAAACCAAACTATATTGAATCGAGTTTATTTTTAGCTAGTGACACTGTAAGTAGAATTAAGTTTATTTTAAATTTCAAGTGTTTAATCATATTTTTTAAAAATAAAAGTTTTATTTATTCATAACCTTTAAATCCTGCAAATATCATATTTCTACTTTTCCTGAAATTTTTAAACAAAGGAAAAGTTTTAATAAACTAAAGCTTATTGGTCCTCTGATTTTATTTAGTTATACCTAGTGTGTAGAACATTGTGTCCTAGTTCAGACAGTAAATGTCACTTTAAAAAAACTTAGAAAAATGGTAGTAAATGAAAATAAAGTTTATATTAATTTTGTGTTACCAGAAAAAATACTCTTTATTCAATAAGTAACTTCTATATGTATACTTGTAAGCGTATCTATATGCAGCATATTTATAAACTACTAGGTTTTCTCTAAATACTCCAGTGACTTGACTTATTTAAAGTGATTTTTAAGATGTATGTTAGTTTTACTAACTCTAAATGTCATGAAAGTATTGTAGACTTCTGGTCTATAATGATAAAGTAGCAACCTCAGGTTCTAGAGGTAAGTTCTCAGATTCAAGTCCTTCTGCCATTTACTAGCCATGTGTTATTAGGCAAATTACTTATCATTTTGTTCCCTCATCTATAAAATGAGGATAATAATAATAGTGTCTTCCTAATGGGATTTGTTTGAAGATTAAATGAAAATCTACATTAAAATACTTAGGACAAGTCTAGCACATGATAAAGCATTTGATAAATGCTAGTTGTTATTAATAATAATATTACTATTATGGTTAAGTATGGCAGATTCAGCACACTCCCTTCTGAAATTCCACTATATAATAACAAAAAAGTGCAAAACAAAAGGACAAAGAAAATGGCAGAGAAGACAATAGCAAACAAGAAATTAAACATGGTTCCGAAAAATGAAAAACTCAGGCAGGAGACTAGTGATTCAGCACAGCAGAGGAAGCTGAAAACTAAGTGGCAGAAAAAGAGGAAAATACAATCAAGATAATTTGCCTAATGGAACCCCAGAAAAGCCAGAGGTAATTTTAGCAGTGAACACTGGGGATTCTCTAGAAGTCTATACAGAGAACATTTTCACACACAGGCCAATTACCCTATTCCACATGTCTTTCACTTCTAGAAGATCAGAAGTTTGAATGTTTTGAACAGAGATGTTACTGACTTAGAACTAACAAGCACAACATAGATAAGAATCAAGAAACAAGGGTCAGTTGGATTTCAACTGGCTCCTACATGTTGGTAGGAAGATGTAAACTAACCAGAAAGAATATTTGCAGATTCACTGGGGGAACATTTAAGACCCCAAAGGATAGACATATAGATACCACAATCTGGTATCTCCAAGAAAAACTCTGACTCTTTGCTTAGTCATCTTCATGAAGCCACCTAGGCAACAATTCTTGTCCCCAGAAACACAGCTACCAATCAAATCTGCAGTACTTCATTAAGTCAAGTCTTTCAGAAGTCTTCAACATGAAAGACTGAAATCAATATAAATAAAGTACTCAAAGGAAATACAATACAAACATCAGAAGAAATCTTAAAAAAATATTATCCTCATAGACAAAAAAATGATCATTACAGCCACAAAGTAAGGTACAATGTGCTATGTAAAAAGAAAAAAGAATAATCAGAGAAACAGTGAGAACATTTAGAAAATAAAAATAGCTGAAATAAAATATTCAATTAAACAGAAAGTCTAGAAAATGTCCTACTAAGTAGAATATAAAGAAATGAGAAAACAAAAAAAGGAGAGAAAAGAGAATGGGACCAGTGCTTTCATAATTCTAAGGAAAAATTATTTTCTAGACTACAATTGTGTAATTGTAAGCTAATAATCAAAAGTGATGGTGGGATGAAGATACTCTCAAGCGAGCAAACTTCCAAGGCTCCTTTATCAGGAAGCACCTGAAAAATAAAATATACTTCTGTAAAAAAAAAAAAGAGAGAGAGAGAGAGAGGAAAACGGGGAAGGAACAGCATGGGATTCAGGAAATAATAGATCTAGCATGGGACAAGAGCTAGATAGAGAAAGTCTCAAGATGTACACTATATACCAGGAGTGGAAAGCAGCCAATCTGGATTGAGAATATACCATTGTGGAAAGAAAGGACTCCACAAAAAAATACAAATTTGATATGATGTTTGAAAGCATATCTGAACATTCAAAGAAATTACTGATACACATATAACACATCGAAACATTTAGGGGGAAAAACTTAGGTACACAAAAAATGAGCAAATAAAAACAACGTAATTACTAACTGCAGAAAAAAGAAAAAGTTGTAGGAGAAAGGAGACAATTATAATGCATCACTTCACTCAAAAAGGAGCAGTATTTATAACATAATAGTGCTAACTTAATGCAAAATTATTGGACAAGTATGTTGAGAAAATGGAGTGATTACTGTATAAGTATAAGAGAGAATGAAGTGACATAAATGTGAGAATGATCTCCAACTAAGCAAAAGGGAAATTAATACTGGAAAAAATTGATAAATCAATAAAGAACAGTTTAACAGTATTATTTAAAAATAGGGAAATGCCATAAGAAACAGCTCCAAGAGTGCAGAGTCACTACCTCTGGAGCAAGGGCTATGGAAGACGGCAAGCAGTGAAACAGGGGAGTGCCTTATCAGGTTTCAAGTCTTCTAATACTATTTTACTTTTTAACTTTGTGCACATATTGTTAAGTTTTTAAAATCAACATAAGAAAGTAAATTAGATAAACTGCTTACTTAAAAAGTAAAATAATACAGGTTTGATGTCAATTTCTAAATTTTAACATAGTAATACCTAAATTATTCAGCACCAGTACAGTTTCACATAAAACATGCAGACATGAATTGAAATTTATACCTTCAAGTGACAAAACTTTCCTTTTTTCACAATTTGTTAAAGAGATTTTTTTAAATTACCATACATATTCTCACGTGATCAAGTATCATTCCTCACCTTCTTGATGATTAGGTGTTATTGTGCATAACAATTATGATACATGCACCAGGACCTCTGAGGTAGACAGAATACTCTGTCCTGAATTGAATAGCCCCAGATCTGTCTTTTTTATAAGACAGTTTAAAAAAAAAGAATAAAAGAGTAAAATATAGAATAATATGGTTTACTAATGATTCTAATAAAACAGATCAGAACTTCATAAAAAGGACTAGAACTTCAAAAAGTACTTAGAATACAAAATTAAATTATTGTAAAAAATTAGCAAGCACATTATACTTACTAAGTGCCACTGTCCTAAGCATTTTTCATATACATTTCAACTCTTGACGTAAGAAGTATTAATTCCCCCAGTTTACAGATATGAAAATGAAGGCAGAGAGAGGCAGAGTGACTTGAGAAGTTGGTAAGTGAACAAGTTGAGATTTGAATCCAGGCAATTTGATGCCAGAGGCTATTATCATTACTGTTATGTTCTAACTTAGCATTATAAATCTACTGAAACACAATATATTATCTTTGACTACTTAGAAAACACTTTAGAATTTTGTAGGATCCAAAGAACATAACTACAAAATATAATTATGAACTTATTAGAGATATATGAAAGTGTGTTCGAAATTAATTTATTGCCTGGGGTGCCTGGCTGCCTCAGTCAGAAGAGCATGTAGATCTTGATCTCAGGGTTGTGAGTTCAAGCCTCACATTGGGTGCAGAGATTACTAAAAAAAATAAATAAATAAACTTAAAAAATTAACATAATGCCAGATACCAAAAATATTCACCTTATAAATTTAAAATAAAAATTTTTCCCACAAAAATTATAAATTGACAAAACAATATATGTATAAACTTAATATTTCCATCCATTGTTTGTCATTTGCTATTTTGCCCCTAAAAATAGTAGTACCATTATTATATCTAATAAAGTCAATGAAATACAAGCAATACAACACAGAAGAAAAACATTGTCTTAAAAGAATCACACTATGAAAAGCTTATTAAATTTACCTCTCTAATAACAATACTATAATGCATTAATTCTAAGACACATTTTCTTCCACATTTGTTTTCTTTCTTGGTACATAAAGTAATGGTTTATCTTATAAGCAGTAGTACTTTAAACCTAACTAAATATGATAACAAACATTACAATATGTCAAGCACATTCCAACTGCTTTATATGTATTTACCAATGCAATCCTCGCAACAATTCCACGAGGTGGTATTATTACTATTCCTATTTTACATATGAGAAAACTCAAACCCAGATTAAGTAAATTGCTGGAGCTTAGACCAGCTAATGAATGGAAGACAGAAAATTCCAAATTCAGTAGGAAATCTAGTTTCAGAGACTAGGTTTTTCAATATTTAATAATACTGTCACATCACTACACATAAATTTGTCCCTTTCTCTAAGACCTGCTAATTTCTAATGCTTTTTTCTTCTCTGAAACTGCAACTGGTTTTAAGTAGAGCACTTTCTGTAAACAGAACCTACTGTTTCTTTGGTTGTATAAGAATAAAGACTAAAATTAAAAGTAGAACTATTTGGTTGCCTGTGAATAAGGAGCATAAATGGGACAATTAGTCAGCATTCATTCTTCAATTCCCTGCTTAGCTGCTTCTCACCCTTTCTGTTGTAATCCCTTGGGATATAAACCCTCAATATACTTTCAGTTCTGATGGAAGATGTTTTAAGCAGTGAATTGGCATACATGTGATGTAGGATAATAATTCTTTTCTAAAAACAGAAGTTCCAAATTTTTCAACTACACGATTTCAAATTCATACCTGAAGAAATGATGTACAATGGCTACTTTAATTAATAGAGTATTGAAGGAGGAAATGTCACACAATTTTAACTACAAATAACTTCACCAATAATTTTTATGTGGTTCCAAATCATTCTTCTTTGGTAAATAAGGAGAACCTCAAGCACGGCTAATTAAGATAAAAATCAAGAAGTCATTCTTATACAATTTCGTAACCACACACAGCTTTATACTAAGACAATACTAGTTACTGAGGGCTTAGTCTGCATTCTGATAAAGTTTTTTTACATACACCATCACTCAGTATGGCTTCTTGGAACAAGTACTACCATATCCATGTATACACTGGGAAACTGTAAAACAGAGAGATTAAGCAACTTGCTTAAAGATTACAGAGTTGGCAAATGATAGGGCAGAAATTCATACTCAGTTATGCCTTATTTCAAAGACTTCATTTTTTCATATACCGAATAAGTAAGTTAGTTAAATGGGTGAAAATTTTAACAAAAAACTGATGGTAACTAATCCTATTAGTATGTAACATATAAACAACATGGAAAAAGATTATTTTAGTTATTAAAGTATGTCCAACACATATGTCTGGTTTGGTGTTTCTGTTGGATAAGAATGTTAAACCTTTCATACGCCTCAACAGAAAAATTACATTAATGCATAATTTGTATTTATGTAAAATGGCTTAAGTCCTTTTAGATAAAGTTATTTAAAAACCCTCACAATGAAATTTACTCGAAGGTCTCTGTATTACACATGAGATATGCAAGGTTAATTTCAGGCAGGGACTGTGTTTTCTTCATCACAGTACTTTAAAAAAAGTTAAACCTTTAAGTACTATGCCAGAATTTTAAATATATTTGTGGAAAATTTTCTAATACATATCACACATATCCCTAACTTCTTAAAATGTGAGGTACACAATTTTAACATTTCCTGATGCAGTAGGGTCAACACTGCAAGAGTCAGTAATTATACTGTGTGGCAAGGGTAATTATACTGTGTGGCAAGGTAGTTAGTGTATATAGTAAAAGATAAAACTTAAGAGCTACTGAAATCTGTAGGAGTTCTGTAACTCTGTTAAGAAGTCCATGCTGAGAGAATTCACTTCTATCTTTCATCTCTCTGTTTTGAAAAAAAACACAACAGTTGTTTGACTTTGCTCTCCATCCATACCCACTGTACCTAGACTCTTGCAGTTTTGTAATAACAGAATGTTATCCTTTTTAATATCTAGGTAGCTATTTGACTTATCCTCTACCCCCAAAGCAGATGATGTGGAACCATCCTGTGACTGGGAGTTTTACTATTTTATACTGCTGCCCTTGAGGTCTGTTAAGCACCCTTCCCCCTTCCAGGATTACAAAGAGATTCTTTTTTCTGTCCTCCAGTGGCTTCCTTCTGTGCTGCTATCTCTGCTGTTGTCCTAGCACAACAGAGCTTGCACACCTGCTCCCACAGTACACCACTGTCCCCCTCTTCCTTTCCCCCAACTTTTTTCTTTCTTGTCTATCTATTCGATATCTATCTTATAACTTCTTGGCTTCCACATATAAAAGACCAAAAATTCAGTGTGACATGAGGCCAAGACATGATAAGAGACTGGATAAGAAAGAGAAAAGGTAGACCATGCTCATTCATTTTGTAACCTAGCATTGAGTACTCTTTTTAAGTAAGGACCAAATGATATTGTGTGGAAATGAACTAACTACATAATAAAAACAAGTTACTAACAAATGAAATTAATTAATTTAAAACCAGGACCACCACATTGTCTCTTTTACTAGTTTTCTTTTTACTCTTACCTAATCCCTGATTGGTGCTGAAAATTTGACAGAGGCAAAAATGAGCGTGAGAATGCAAACAGGAGGTAAAGTTCTTAAATAAAGACATTACAAAATGGGCATCTATATAGAAAAAGAAAACATAACTCAGAAAGTGATCTATAGTCATTACAGGGCATTTAAAAGAGTAGAAAGAAAACATGATATAACTGAAAAACTGGTAAAAAAACACAACATGTTGCATGGTGGGTAAAGATATAGATAGAAATATAACTTGAATAAAACTACATGATTACATGCATGGCAAATATTGTTTCAGAGTCATTGTGAAATAAAAATCTAAAAATGTTATAAGGAGTACATAAAACAGCTTTGCAAAATCTTAAAAATGTCATGATTAAGGAATTTAAACACAGCTTAAGAGTAGACATAGGATACATAACAGATTTGCAATTTCTAAGAAAATATCATACCTATTTTGAAGGCTCTTAGTAGAACTATTCTATATTATCAGCTTCAAATTCCAGGTCTAACTCATTGTCATCAGAATAAGAATTACCATTAAAAATCAACTATATGCAGAGTGCTATATACATGTGCTATTTAGTCTGGCTCCAATGGTTATAACTAACTACCAGGGAGAGTGATTTAACTTTTGTGCTTCAGTTTTCTATTTATAAGAATAGACCCTACTTTATAAAGTTATTGGGCAGAACAAATAATATGTACATAGTGTGCTGAATATGGCCTTGTAAAAATGTTCAATAAATGTCAGCTGTGTTACTACTATTTTTATTATTTTGCTATACTCTGTCCCTTATCATCTAATATTTCTCCTTTTAACTAATAAGAAAGTTAATCCCATAATATGACCAAGACTATGGAAATAAAAATTATAGTTCGGAGAGTTAACAGACACTGAGGACCCACTGTATTTATTCTTTCTTACTCGGTATTTCTTATTGACAGTAGTAATTTCCATTATCAATATAAATTATAAGAAAACAGAAATCATCATAGTAAGAGATGAGAAAAGCAAAAAGAATAAACCCATTTACATACTTTTTTATACAGCTAAGTGCTACTTTAAAAAAATCTTCTCTAAGAAACCAATCCAATCCTTAGACATTCTATTTTTCTTTTCACTCTCCCAAAAGTAAACTTCAACAGCACTAAGAAATCTTTCTCACATAGGATGAGCTCAGTAACTAGAAAATGAAAAAAAAAATCCATTTAATTTCCTATAAAAACAGTTGCTTTCAATCCAGCTCACTTTTAATAAACTTCACAAAAGATGCTGTTATTATTTAAAAATCAATATATTAAATTCTATATACTTTTGATTTAAATTTTAAAATCTAATTTAAAATAATATAAATATAATCAATTTAAATGTGACTTGTAAAGAACGCCTTCAGAAAATTTTATTTATACCTTCTCTTATTTGGATTATCCTATGACATTCATAGGTCTTGCTTGATTTGAATAGTTTGCTAGTGGTGAGAGTAACTTAATCTGGACAACTATTATCACTTTGTATTTTGTAGATGGTAATTTTATACCTGTTTCATTTCCACTCTTCTGCTTCATTAACTTTCCATTTTCTCAAATCTATTAAATCTGAAGTAGCTATCTCAAAATGCAAAACATCTGATAACACTTTAAGCAATTTTTTTCTTGCTCAAGATGAACTAGTAATGCTTTTTCTTTTTTTATTTAAGTTTTCCATTTGGTAATCAATACACCTTTCTGCTTAACAAATACCATATTATGTTTATCTCTCTCTGTATATGTAACACCTGAAGCGTTTCTTGATATTTACTATGTGACACATTCTAACAAAAATATGCATAGGACTGCTAAAGCAGAAAGTCAAGGAAAAGGTGGCAATAAGGAAAGGATCTGCTGGGATGTTGGAAAGAAACTAAGCAGACAATATTGAAATAACAGGAGATATTTAGGGAAAATAGAAAAGATTCCTTTTTTTTTTTGGTAAGGGAATCACAGTGCACTAATTACCTGTTTTTGACACATATTGCTAACTCTACAGTACAGTAACTGTTATATTTTCTTTCTCAAAACTCCTTGTAGATAATAATTCAGGATTTTATTTTCTTATATACAATGCCAATGATCAACAAAATAAATGCTATTTAGAACAAATATTTGTAGATAAAGAATCTAAACCCACGTGTAGGCAGTGTTGTACAATAAAGAGCATGGACTCTGGAGTCAGATCAATCTGTGTACAGAGTAATCTTCTTCAGCTACCAGCTGCACGACTTAGGTCAGGCAACCTCATTTCTGAAATGGTTATAATACATGTACAGATTACCAGACTATCTGGGGGAAGCAGGTAAAATAATCTTGTTAAAAAAAAAAAGTCTAGGGGTGCCTGGGTGGCTCAGTGGGTTAAGCCTCTGCCTTCGGCTCAGGTCATGATCTCAGGATCGTGGGATCGAGCCCCGCATCAGGATCCCTGCTCAGTGGGGAGCCTGCTTCCTCCTCTCTCTCTGCTTGCCTCTCTGCCAAATAAATAAAATCTTTAAAAAAAAAAAAGTCTAGCATACTTTTATGTTTGGCAATATAATACGTTAGATAGCCAGACCAATCTTTCTGCCTGAAACATCTAAATATATTGGGAAAAAATATTAACACATTATTCAATGGCATTTGTTAGCTAGCAAGAAAGTAATAAATATTGAAGTCAAGACCTAAATGAATGCAGGAACCCAGAGGAAAAAATAGGGCATCTGAGAGAATATTTACCTTGAATACATTTGATGAACCAACGTAATCTGAGCTTCTGTCTTTTTATCTTTCTGAATATGAAGATTAGGATAAAAACTACACAGTATGTTCAAGGTGGGCAGACTACTAAGAGGGTCCCCAATAACGCTGACACCAATGTGTCATGCCATCATTGTAAGTGTTAAACAGAAACATCTTTTCACTATGACAATTCCCCCAACATACATGCTTATAAAGAGGGAAATAAAAATCTCTAGGAATTCATAACTACAAGTCCACCTTCAAGCAGGCTTTCAGCCTGAATTTATACCTTCAAGTAGGTTTCAGCCTGAATTCAGTGTCCAGTTGTTCCAACTAGGAGTGACCACAGGCATCTTACAAAAGTACATGCAAAGCCACTCTGAAGGATATCGCCTTTATCCAAAGTTTCAAAAAATTCCCAGATAAATGACTAAGAAAAATTAACAACAATAGAAAATTTACAAAGTGCACAAGGAAGTGCAGCTACATGAGAGAGAACAAGTGGAAACTAGAAACAGCAGAATTATCACAGAGAATTTAAAATAAGTATTCAGTCTTGCAAACATATGAGCAAAGAGATCTGAAAAAGAATCAAACAGCACTTCTAGAAATGAAAAAAAAACTGAAATTAAAGAACTGAGCAAAGTATCTTACATATAGAATATCATACCACATTTTAATTCATTTCTTCCCCATTTTTCTCCCCAAAACACATTTTGATTAAATGAACAAGAATTCTGAATTATTTAAAAGCCTGAATTATATTTTACATTCACATGCAGTTTATTAAATCATATTTCTTGACAACAAACCAGATGATTAAAATATTAACAAAGACCGAGAAGTGGGTAAGAATGATATATTTGAGTGTTTAAAGAGTTGTTCCCAATGTAGTTTCTAAAAATTCCATGTGCCTCGTAATCTTACTTGCTTTCTTTATCTAGACAATTCTATTTATCATAGAAAGTAACTGAATAAGTCTCAGATATAGATATACAAACTATCAGAAGGTTCAAAGTGACAAAAGTGAAGATGTAAAACTTGCCTGTTATTAATAACAAGTAATTACCACACCCAATTTCAATTATGTAATACTTGAGAGCATAGCCTGAAGCACTTTTCTAGTTGAAAAGAATTAGTCCCAGATTGTTTCAAATCTTTACTTCTTTAATAGTATACTATTTCTTTGTGTGGATCCTCCCTTTCAACAAACAAGCCCAAATAATTTTGACATTCTGATTCAATACATACTTAATCAAGAGTCCAATGTTTTCATTACTTAAAACTTTAGACCTTCCATTCTTGGTTCTTCACCTTAAAGGATCTACAGAAGTAAATGCCAGAAAAGACAACAGGAGGAAATACTTTTCTTCAACACTAAAATAAAGATACAAATTATTATTTTTTTTAAAGACTTTATTTATTTGAGAAAGAGAGAGATAGTAAGAGAGAGCACAAGTGGGGAGAAGAGGAAGAACCAGGCTCCCCTCTGAGCAGGGAGCCCAATGTGGGGACTCAACCCCAGAACCCTGGGATCATGACCTAAGCCAAAGGCAGATGCTTAACCAACCGAGACACCCAGGTGCCCCTCAAGGTATCATTTATGTTCTCCCTTGGTTAATCCTCTTAAGCTCTGTGAAATTGTTCCTTTCACAAATTATAAATGTGCGTAACAAAAATATTGTCTACTGTCCACATATATGTAGAATTGGATGGGTCACAGAATTTGTTATCTCCCTTCCTCTCTATCAACCCACAGACTTGACTTACAGACTGGTGAAGTAGAAAGCAATGACTGGTGATGTGTTATTTTGGTTTAGAGACTAATATGGATTAAAAGATTTTGGTACATATATAATAGAATGATTAATGATACCTTTCCTACTGCCTGCGATTTGGAAACTAGGACTCAAAGAAGGGAACAAGGAGAAAGTAAGTAACTTTCCATTCTAAAAAGGATAGAAAACGACTGAGGTCAGGCAGTTTTCTCTTTTGGGTATACCCTGACCCTGTGGTGTTGCAAAACAAGGGAATGATCTCTACATACTGAGGGTACTCATAAGAGGAGACTACATTTTCACTTAAGAACCCATGTTAACATATTAGGGAGAAACTTTAAATAAAGATGATATGATCTTCATTGTCATTGAGCTAGTAATCTACCACTGCTAGACAATATTCACAATTACAATGAACGTGAGAAGTAAAGAATGCTTCATGAGCACAAAAGAAGGGTCCCTTAACCAGATTAAGAGGGTGATGACTAGATGGCTGAAAAAATTAGTACAGTGAGTTGAAGAATCAAGAGATAACAAAACTTTAAGAGAACTGAGTAACTTCAGGAGTAGCACAATGCTGAGAAAATTGAAACTCAACATACAGATTATGCTTTCAAGAAGTCTGCAGAGGGGAGGGAAGCAGTAACCATAAAAGAATGATCAGAATCAAAGAAAGGATTTAGTCTTTTGTAATTTAAGATAAATAAGAAGTGAACATATTTCTAAGCCAAAAAGAAGGACCTAAAGAAAAAATAAAAAGATACAAAGAATGAGATAATATAACAAGAGTCTAAAAAAGATAAGGAGAAACAGGATAAAATATAGCCTCAAAGATGAAGAGAGAATTCCCTCTCAAGAGATAAATGCAGGGCTCCTGAGTGGTTCAGTGGGTTAAGCCTCTGCCTTCAGCTCAGGTCATGATCTCAGGGCCCTGTGATGGAGCCCCTCTCTGCTCAGCAGGGAGCCTGCTTCCCCCTGTCTCTCTGCCTGCCTCTCGGCCTCGTTGTGATCTCTCTGTCAAATAAATAAATAAAATCTTTAAAAATAAGAAAGAGATAAATGTGGGGAAAGATTAAAGGCAAAGTTATACAGTAATATGAAGTATAAAAGAAGCTGATGGAGGTCCTTGAAGATGATCTAAGGAACTTGAAGCAAGTTCATTTACAGAGTAGGAAGGTGTTGAGGTGAATTTCTAGGTTGACAAAGAAGGAAAGTCTGAAAAGTAGGCACAGGATAGAAAGCTAAACAGAGATAGCTGAAAGGATAATAACAAGAGTTGGCTTAATTGGAAATATATGCTAGACTGAATAGCAGAAACAATTGGTCCATTTTTAGTCTTTTACATAGGGATGCTCAGCAACTCCAGAGCAAAAGTACATAAAGTGGATGACAATAAAAGTATGAGGCTGAGCTACATCACTTATATCTTAAATACTGACAGTTCAAAAAAACAAAGATTGTACATTTTTAAAGATTTTCTTTTTCTTTTTTTAAGATTTTATTTATTTATTTGACACAGAGAGAGAGAGAGAGAGAGAGAGAGAGAGAGAGAGAGAGAGAGATCACAAGTAGGCAGAGAGGCAGGCAGAGAGAGAGGAGGAAGCAGGCTCCCCAGGGAGCCTGATATGGGACTCGATCCCAGGACCCTGAGATCATGACCTGATCTGAAGGCAGAGGCTTTAACCCACTGAGCCACCCAGGAGCCCTTTAAAGATTTTCAAGAACGGAAGTAGATACTGGGCGCCTGGGTGGCTCAGTGGGTTAAAGCCTCTGCTTTTGGCTCAGGTCATGATCTCAGGGTCCTGGGATCGAGGCCCGCATTGGGCTCTCTGCTAAGCAGGGAGCCTGCTTCCTTCTCTCCCTGTCTCTCTGCCTGCCTCTCTGCCTACCTGTAATCTCTCTCTCTGTGTCAAATAAATAAATAAAATCTTAAAAAAAAAAGAAAAGAAATGGATACCATAAAATGGAAAAAAGTAAAACAGTAATGATATGATTAATGTAGAGTGTAACACATTCATTGCTTCCTTGGAAATGTCATCCAGTTTTAATTTCAAATCATTCAGTCAGTTTCCATATACATCCTTCTCTTTAACAGCGTCTTAATATAAAACTATATTTTGCAGCAAACAACTTTGGGTTCCAGCTTTAAACTAAGCCACAGGAATTAGTGGTTACTTAAAACTGAAAAATGTTATCAGAAAATAGTTACTTAATAACTTCAAAATTTTTGAGTTAACCAGGTACTCCAAACAAAAAATTTTTATATTAAAAAATCCTAACTATATTATCAAGTATCTTCTAGGTAAATTCTAACTAAATAATTCTCTGAAAACTGCAAATAACCCTACCATGTTGGAGTTCTGATCATCAGTGTAGGTTTGAATATATAATAACTAGCGATTTAGAAAGTTGTTTTAACATATTGTCTGTAATCTGATTTAAAATAAGTAAAAGTCCAAATTATTTGATAGACTAAAATGACCTCTAGTCCTTGCCTGACACTCCAGCCTCACTGTGTATCTTCTCTCTTGAGAAGATATCTGGTCTTAAATATCTCTGTACATAGCAAATTGCCCACTACTAATCCACATTTAATAAACATTTGCCTAGTTAAACACATGGATAAATAAATAAATCTTTACTTTAGATCTTTAACTTAGTTAACACCAAATTTGAAGAAATAACATGAAAAATTATGAATCCGGAATTAACATTAAAATTCCAAAGTTTTATTTCCTACTCATATATAACTTACTAAAATATGACCATAACCATAGTCTAAATATGCTTTATTTGCATAATACAGAGACAAATCTTAAAAGTATTTTGCAAGGATGAAAATTAAAAGAATGATCTGAGTATGTTGAAACCAATCACGTGATAACACTTTAAATAAAATTTAATAAAAAAACTTTAAAAATGAGTCAACTATAGGAAAATTGCTTTCGTTGAAAGGATTTTTTGACATCATAAAAGGATATGGTAAAAAGAAAATGGGATTTTGAATCAGAAAAACCTGCACAAAGTCTCTATCAGCTATGTGAAAATAGTATAATATAGATATTTCCAAAATAGTATGTAAGAATGATGTGCAAACTCACATCTCAAATAAATGAACACTAAAACTAAGGGATGATTTAAGAAAGAAACATGCAATTATAAGCATGCCAAAATAAAACATCTTAAGTCACAAATCTTAAGCCATGACTTTAAGTCACAAAATTAAATTTCAGTATTAAACTTAAAAATGAAATCAAATGCATAGACACATCCTTGCCCCTGTAATCCACCAGTTTTCCTTTTTACAACAGTGACTAAACAACTTCCTCTACTGAATCATCTATATATTAACAGGTATCCAGATTGATTTTGTCTTATTCTAGCAGAGTATTTCCATAGGTCAAGTATCTTTTGCCAGTAAGATATACCAATGAAATGCATAATTAGAAAATAAGCTAAAATTGTTATTACATAATTATTTATTAAAAATATATTGGTGCTATAAAAGCTCAATTATTTTTTCTCCTTGTGTGTGAAATGATGCAATTTCCTTTAATAACTTAGTTCAGAATGAAAAAACATAAAATAGTAAAGTAAAAACTAATTGATTTAAATTAGAAAGAGAAATGAAGTCCATTCACTAGAAGAATTTTTCATGGACAGTAAAATGAGGAAATTCCAGGTTGACAAGCATAAAGGTATCTCAAAATATTTTATAGGAAAACAATTACCACTCAGATAATTTATTTTTTTAGGTGTATAATTTAAGGCATAACCCTCAAAAGAGACGAAATTTTGATTTAGCACAAGATTCCAAGTAGTTCAGTATACATTCACAATGTGTGTATATATACTACCTAACAGTTTGCATTTTAAGCTAACTGTGCCCTCAAGGATCAATACATTTCAATTTGATACAATTCAATGAACTGGAATTATTTAGAGTCTTCTTAATTCTACTGCATCATATTTATTCTTTGAAAATAAATTTTTGCAGGTATAAAATATTTCTTTTACTATAATGGATATACTGATACTGATATTCCTTGGAATACATATTCTTTCCTGTAGACTTCCCTGTAACATAAAATTAAACATGCATCTAGATTTCCCATTGGTTTATCTTTTGAAATTATAAACAATTTAAGTCTGGTCAGTCCAGTAATTAGGACTTGCTACCTTCTGCCAATCTCCAGAGTTTGGAAATTTTTGGAGAATCTATAGCCAACCACATCTTTAACTGATTCTGTACCTGGCTAATCAGAGAGGAATGCATTTTTGCAACATTTATTTGTGTTTTTAATATGAAAGCTTTCGGCTTTCATATATTGAACAAAATTAGAATCATGATAGAGTAAATGTAAAGTTTGACAGAAAGAGAAAATAAAGGATGACTCCAAGATTTCCGGCCTTAGAAACTGTAAAGATAAAGTTGCAATTAAGATAGAGAAGATTGTAAGGAGAAGTATATTTAGGTATTTGAAAGATCAGAATATTTAATTTTAACATATTTATGAGACATACAAATGATATCAAGTAGGTAAGTGTATCATTAGTCTACAGATCAGGTAAAAGGTCCAGAATAGATATATACATTTGGTAGTCATGGAAGAACAGATAGTTATTTAAAGGCATGACACTGAATAGGATCACCAAGGGAGTAAATATGCATAGAAAAAAGTAGAGAGAAATCCAAGGACTGAGCTCAGGAAAAGAAGAAACCAGCCAAAGAAATGTGAGGCTTCAATCATTGAGGCAGAGGTGTGTTGGAAGCAAAATGAAATGCTTCAAAGAGGAGACAGTGATCATTGTCAACAACTGTTGACTGATATATTGATAATGTAAGAAAGAAAAGAAAGAATTGCTAAAACATGCCTGAGTAGCTATGAGGGAATGAAATCTAGAACAAAAGTGGAGGATTAGCCTTTGTTAGGTGCAGGGACAGTTTATCAGAATAAGAGAAAATACAGAGTATGTAAGTACTGATGTAGTTAGGCAGATAGATCTGGTGATAGGAGCTCTTGAAATTTCTTTTAATTACCTTTATTTTCTCAGTTACACAGGATATCAGATCATCAATCAGGATGACAGAGGAAGTTTTGGATTTAATACTTAAATTCATCATATATTGTATAGCCTGCTGCCTTAGTTCCAGAGAAGAGAATGTTCTAAGTGACAAGGAAGTTGAGCTATTTTCAGCTTTCACAAACTATCTCAAATTTCTCTAATGTCCCAAACCATACCCTAATATAATTAGAGATAAGCCTCAGTCATCTCTACCCTAGACTAATTCAGCTTCCTCTTCTATAAACTGCCAACATTCAATATTATTCTCAATCTAATCAGACTTCAAACACTCCGAATATCTCTACATGTCCTAAGTATCTAAGAATAAATCCATCACTCTAAAGATTAGGCCCAAAATATTTAATTAATCTGGAATTAAATGACCTTTAGCAAAGTTTCTCACTTTATTTTTTCCTAAAACATTTAGTATTTTTACATTTTCAAAGGTGTAATATTCTAAACATACAGTTGAATTTACTCTATACTATGGCAGATACTCACTAAGATTTTATATTTTCCACAAAGCAGTAAGAATCAATATGATTTTAATTACACTTATTGCCCTTAAAGGCACGTTCACACACCAAAAAATCCTATCTACAGTTGTTCTTGTTATGGCATTAAATAAATCTTAAATATTTATTGCAGATGTTTGAATACATTAAATTTATACACCGATTATAACAAAATAGGCATGTCACAAAAAAAATCTTCACCATAATGGCAATCAAGAATTTTTGTGATAAGTCATGGAAAATATGAATACTTGTGTTAAGGAATGGAAAGTAATAAACCATGATCCCAAAACACATTCTTAGTAAAATTATACCACTAAATTTTATTGGATCGTTCCTGGAAGTTGCAGGAACATGAACTAAAGTGTTTCACAGAAATAATTAAAACAATTTTTAAGATTAAAAAAAAGCTGAAAAATAAGTCTTATGAATCACCTATATTATTAAACATCTAGCTTCATCATTTAATACACTATGACTTTCTTTTTGACTAATAGGGAAAGGATTTTCAGAAATCTTGGTATCTTGAAAAAATCGTGACAGAAGTATTTAATATTCTATATACCACTTGATTTCTTCTCATTAAAGCTCTGATTGATACTTTTCATGTTTTATATTTGTACAAAGATGAAGAAAGGAGAGATTAATAAATTACATTAATTTTCAAGAGCCTTAAATACAAAGAACCCCATATCCTTCATATGAGATTGTAATATGCTTCAATATTACAAATTCATATCCTTAGTTTTGGGTAAAAAACAAACAATAAAGCTCTGTATATCTTCAGGGGTATCATAGAACACATTTTTAAGCTATGCACATGAAAGTATTTATATAAAATACCTACACAGTTGCAAATAGGACACCTTAGAGTATTAGAAGTTCTACTTTCCATTAATCAACAGAAGTGATGTGTTTAAAAACTCATTCCTATATGTAACAATGAATATCACTTGTAATTATCTATTAAAATATGAATGTGTGAAAACTGAATATATAAAAATTGAACTGAATATATAAAAATATAAAAAGTCATTTATAAAGTCTAAATGAATATATACCAAGTTATTTATATTAATTATCTTAAAGGGGTAGGACAAGAAATTAACTTTCTCTGTATTGCCTGCATTTTAATAACAGTTATTATGAAAACAATTTTTTTAAAAGAAAAAATTCTTATAACAATGTTTTCCTTTTTAGGGCCACATTTTTGTAATTTACATTAAAATGTCTGCTGTATAGTTAGTGTCATTAAATGTAACAAACATGGGAAGGAAGAGATTAAAAAAGACAGGGCGGCTGGGTGGCTCAGTGGGTTAAAGACTCTGCCTTCGGCTCAGGTCATGATCTCAGGGTCCTGGGATCGAGGCCCACATCGGGCTCCCTGCTCAGCAGAGAGCCTGCTTCCTCCTCTCTCTCTGCCTGCCTCTCTGCCTACTTGTGATCTCTCTTCCTGTCAAATAAATAAATAAATCTAAAAAAAAAAGAGTCATAAAATGCTTATTATGTCAAGTAATATGTGACATACTTTTACATCTTCCCTTTTGTGGTGCCTGGACCAACAACTTATAACCATATGAGGGGTACTAATATCTCCATCACAAAGATGAGAAAATTACAGGTCCAAGAAGATTGAATGATTTGACAAAAATCATACAGCTATAGTGTCAGAGACCAGATCCAAACTCTGCTCTTCTATCACATGCTCCCTTGGGGTCTCCATCCTACATACCCAGAAGGCATTAAAAAGCCCTGAACTGATTTGATAATTTCTTAATAAACTTCATTATCTAATGTCTAATATCTAATGAAACTATCTAGTGTCCTCACAAAAATTTTATAGTTATTTGACTACACCTTCCTAATCACATGTATAATTTAACAAATCTCTATGTTGGTTATGTGATTTTAAAAAAGTGAAAGCAAAATTGTACAATGCTAAACTAAGAATAATTAAATAACTTCACATAAATAATCTCATAGACAAAGTGAAATTTCAAACTATCTTAGAGATCTTACATCAATACATAGATGGAAAAGTACATAAAATATATCAAAATTCAATGTTAACAGAGATCTGGTTAGGACAGAAAACTTGTGTTTTTGTTTTTGTTTTAAATTCATTTGAGAGAGAGACAGAGACAGAGACAGAACATAAGCATGGGGAGAGGGAGAGGGAGAAGCAGACTTTCCGCTGAGTTGGGAGCCGGATGTGGGGCTCGATCCCAGGACCTGGAGATCAAGACCTGAGCCCAAGGCAGATGCTTAACCATCTGAGCCACCCATGTGCCCCCAGAAAACTTGTTTTTATGTCTCCATTTTGCTTGATTGTTATAGTTTTTTTGATGGCAAAATTCAAATTTGTAAGATTTCCCTATTAGATGAAAAGGGAAAATTATTATGTCATCAAAAATATGTTATTTCCCAGTGATGAACCAATGTGGCAGTTGTGTGCGTCTTACCTAAATTTTGAATACTGTATTTCTGAACTCAAGTTTGTAAGTAGTATGATGCAAAGAGTAACAGAGTAAACAGTAGACAAACAGGTTCCTCATTAACTTGCTATATCACAGATCATTTTAACTTTCACTGTCTTATTTTTCCTGAACTGTAAAACAGAGATAAAAATTCTTGCTAAAAATGAGAACCTACCGTGAGATTTTAAGAATTGAAGTGATAGAATGCAAGATCTAACTAAG
Source organism: Ailurus styani (assembly GCA_002007465.1). Lineage (NCBI taxonomy): Eukaryota > Metazoa > Chordata > Mammalia > Carnivora > Ailuridae > Ailurus > Ailurus styani. Next base: position 195,724 of record LNAC01000936.1, read on the forward strand.
CCATGATTAATAAACTACTTTTATGTACTACTTACTTTTATTAAGTAAGTTTTAGCTAGATGGTTTTAGACTTTTAAAAACAAGATCATTACTTTTCCCATTAATGATAATAGAGAGAGTTTAAATGTTCACATAAAGAAATTCAGAGCCAGGCTCTTTAAAAGATACTGCATTTAGATAACTGTTACTTGAAACATTTCCCCAACTGAAAATTTTCCTCAAGCAGACTTGCATTTGTCCTGCATATTTTCCGTGGCCAAAAAATGTACATATTCTTTACCTTTATTATTTATCTCTCTAAATTTAAATTATCCCCATCACTCTGCTAAGTTATTTGAAGGGCTTTCAGAAAAATCTTTGATAAAATCAATATTTAAAAAAATCAAGTAAAAACATTATGTTCAGAAAAGCTGGAACATGATTTTGAAAGTTGGGTATTTTGTCATAAAGGGGCAATATTTATTGCAGTTTACTTCAAATGGCTTCACTGCTAAGACTCTAGAGTCTTCAAAGCTAGAGAACCTCAAAGCTTCTCCTATCAACATATGTACATTTCCTAAAAATAGAAACACTGTTTTCGATTCTTATTTATTTTACTAAACCATTTTTTGTCATATAAATATATTAGCATTATTACTCTTTAACAAAAATACAACATAAGGATTGCTATTCAGATCCATAATCACCTGTCAAACTACACACTATTTGGAATATTTTCATTAACTTTCACAAACTTCAGAAAGTAAGTTACTAATACAGATCCCATGTAGATCATTTCAACAGTGAAAATATTTTTACAAAGGCTGAAAACAGGGATTTACCAAGTAAAGAGTCTGTCAGCATTCTAAGCCCACCAGCATGAAACCATACAATAAAAGTAGCAGCCTTCCACTATAAAATTACTAATCTTAGTAATACAGTACATTAAACATGCCATTTGAGATATATGCCAACCTAAACTGCCACATATGGCATATCTAGCTTATTATCACAGTTTGTGTTTTCATATCCAGAGTCATTCTAGTTCTTAAACAAGATGTCAAATACACCAGTGTAGCTAAAAATGTGATAAAGCTTCCAAAGGAACACACCTTTCCTTAAACAAAATAGGTATATTCTTCAGAAGGTATTTAAAATATTATCAGGAAAATCTGGCTGGAAATTTTTAGTACAGAAGATATGAGTGAATACAAAATAGAGTATCATTTTATTTTTTATTTTATTTATTTTTTTTAAAGATTTTATTTATTTATTTCACAGAGGGAGAGAGATCACAAGGAGGCAGAGAGGCAGGCAGAGAGAGAGGGGGAAGCAGGCTCCCCGCCGAGCAGGGAGCCCGATGTGGGCCTCGATCCCAGGACCCTGAGATCATGACCTGAGCCGAAAGCAGAGGCTTTAACCCACTGAGCCACCCAGGCGCCCGAGTATCATTTTAAAGGCAGAATTCATGAAAGATGTTAAATTTAAATAAACACTACTTTGAAACAATTCACAAACCCAAAAGTTCTTCAAAATTTTTCTCTAAGAGAATTGTACTAGCTCTGCAAAAAAATGTATGGAGTTGTCTTACCTATATTATTTATCTCTTTTAAGAACAATCCTATTATACCATGATATGCATATCAACTTGAAGGCAATGAGACTTTGCTTGTGCTTCCTTTTTGTATTGAATTCAACTTTGAGTTACACAACTGGTATTATTGAATTATGAATAGCACTTAAATAAAGATTACACAGTGAATATTTTTATTTCAAATTCCCATCTGGTGCTTAATGTCACTTCAGCTGTTCAATTTTTAATGTTTCTCTACACAACTAGCCAATAATTTCACAAATCAGTATAAAATGCTAGATAGATTTTTTAATCTCATTTTCTAAATGGAAAAACAGTGCCATATTTTTCAGTCTTTTAAAAATTAATCTGATTTTGATAGAGTGTTGATTAAGACTGATTCCTGGGGTGCCTGGGTGGCTCAGTGGGTTAAAGCCTCTGCCTTCGGCTCAGGTCATGATCTCAGGGTCCTGGGATCGAGCCCCACATCGGGCTTTCTGCTCAGCAGGGAGCCTGCTTCCTCCTCTCTCTCTGCCTGCCTCTCTGCCTCCTTGTGATCTCTCTCTCTCTGTCAAATAAATAAATAAAATATTTTTTAAAAAAAAGACTGATTCCTGATATGGGCACCTGGGTGGCTCAGTTGTTAAGTGTGCTTTCGGCGGCTCAGGTCGGTCCTGGGATAGAGACCTACAGCAAGCAGGGCACTGGGCTCCTTGCTCAGCGGGGACCTGCTTCTCCCCCTCCCACTCGCCCTGCTTGTGTTCCCTCTCTGTCAAATAAATAAATAAAATCTTAAAAAAGAAAAGACTGATTCCTGTATGAAATAAATATTTATCAATGATGGAGAATCCTGTTGAATCTCAATAATCAACTGAAATTCTAAATAAAACAACTACATAACAGTATCTACTAACAATGAATAAGAAGTTTCAATTTTCATTTTCATTGACTTGACGCATACCAATGTGTCTCTCATATACCAAAACTTTAGTGTTTGAATGACATCAAATTCACACATAAAAAAAGTATACACTGTGTAAATCACATATTTTCATCAAATTAAAAGTGAATATATCTGTTCACATGCCAAGAGAGCTAAAAAGGCCTATATATTCATGTAATTTAAGAAATGAGAAGTTTTGTCAGATATAGGATTCTAAACAGCTATGATTCAAAAGCAAACCAGTAAAAGAAACCATTCAAGTCACTACCTTCAAATGCACCTGCACAGACAAGGTATGTCAAAGTGAACAAATGTCAAAAACAGATTTCTATCCATACTGGTCCTGAATATAGCGACATTCTTCATTGGCAGTTGTCCTTCACCAGGTCCCCATACCTTTTTTCTTCTACCCGTGGCACATAATTGCTTCATAAAAGACATCCATCATATTTCTTAACATCTCTTTTTTCTGAATTCCTAGTTGCTGCACCTTTCCCTTAGTCTTTTCCTTCCTAAACAAATTAGCTTCTTTTAAATTCTACTTATATTGCCTAAGCAGAAAGTCATACTCCTCAACCTATTGCTCAGCTCTACTTTTAGATAATTAAGGTAATTCTTCTCCAAAATATAAGAATCACTATTTACATTTAAGTAAATAGGTACAAAATTTTAATTACAATACCACTGCCCGTCATATTATAGATGCAATATGATGATCAGCCTCAAATGATCTTCCGCTCTTGTCTTCCACTCTTGTCCATCTAGCCAATTAAAATTCAACCCTCAACGCCCCCCCCACTTTGAAGTCTTCTTTGAAGTCTACCCTCTCCTCTCAAGATCCAGTCACAGAGTTTCAACTTCTAGACACAATTCTATCATTATACATTTATTAAACTTTTTTATAACCAGGTGTTTATTACTATTATTGTTTCTTATTGCTTCCTTGCTTGAGAGTAAGATCTTCAGGGCACTGTATACCTAGTTTTAACCCCAAAAGGTGCACATAAACATTCATCAAAATGTTAAAATCTGGCCACAGTAGTAGCAGGGGAAGCAGCCAGGTAAAGAAACACTACAATAGAGTTATTTTAACTGTTCTCTACCAGCTTTAAAAAAAAAAAAAGAATTTGTAAAAATGTAGGGGGCTAAGCATAAGACTAAATGGATTTATCTACCAAATCTTAGATGTTTTCATTGGTTTATTGTAGCAGAACTTAATGTACGCATACAAGAACATTAGTATTTTGTGTGTTTCTCTAAATTTTAACTGTTTAAAAAGTGTTTAAAAAGTAAAGAAGCATGAATTTAGTAACTTTCCTAAAATTTTAGTTTCAAATAAAGTAACACATACCAACACTTCACTATTCAAGTCAGTCAAACTCTAAGCTACTATGTAGATGGTATATACTTTTTCCTTCACAAATAAGAAAATTAAATAGCCCAGCTTTTAAAATCATAATGTATTTATACATGTTAACTACACCACTATAGATGGTGAAAAAAGACATTAAAATACATTAAAAATAAAACATTTATTAATCATATTTTTAATAATGTAACTTTAGTTATATTTATTCTGACTTAAGCAACATGAACTTAATTTTTATTAATAAAAGGAATTTGAAATACCTACATTATAAGATTTTATGGTTATGTCACATTATAGTTTATTTATTGCCACGTGGCTACTTCTGCAAGTAAGGAACAGTCTGCTGCTCATGACTTTTTATGAGATACACTGAAAATCAGAGATTACTAAATATTAAGCTCATGTTCCTAAAGTCAGAATATTTTAAAAGTTATCTTCATTTTTGGAGATGGCTCAATGTATTCTCCACAATACTGGATTTTGAGTTTCCCTCACACAGGACGACATGCTAAACAGAAAGCAAAACTCCCTTCTCACATTCCACTCTTCTTAATACCTGGCCCCATACTTGTTTTAACACTTCTATGACCATTTCTGGTTTGTTTCCATATTTGAACTCAGTTCACTTATCTAAAATATAGACTTTATATACACACACCACCCCGCAATCAAGGTAAATTAGAAATACAATGAAAAACTAAAGACAAAACACCTTCTCCATCCATTGTACTGATATTGAAGGAGTACTTCACAGAAGCCTCAAATCAGTCATTAATTCATTCATACATACATTCATTTAAATTAATTACCACCTGTCTTAGCAGCACTGAGAGGTACACTGAACATATAGCAACAGGCATGAAGGATGACATAAATTCCTTCACACCAATGGAGCTTAATTTAATTACTGAATCAATATAAGTGAAGATTATCACAAAAGATTTTTGTTTTAGTTTAAAGCTGTGAAGAAAAAAAATCCTCAGAAATCACATTAAGTACTTTTATAATTATGTTAGAAAGTAGTCCTTAAGCTTACAATACGATGTAAACATCATCAGAAGTCTAATTAACTGAGGAGACCAATTTAGCAAAACGAATCAAAAAAAAAGAGAAAATGGTGACGTTTTAAAATTAATAATTATTGTATATCTTCATTTTTACTCAGATTGGCTTACAACTGGCCTGTTGCTTATTTTTTAACCATAATATTTTGTCCTTTTAAACCAACTGTTATGAATACCCAGCCAAATATGTAATATATAAGGAAATTTTTATAAAAGTCATAAAAATATGGAAGATATATAGATCCTTGAAAACAGAGTTTGAATTAGGAAGTCTACACATTTTTTAAAATCAAGGTCAATAATCTGTTAAACCAAAATAAAGAAATTTAAAAAAAATAGAAAAAAGAAAACAAACTTTGCAAATGAAAGAAAACAACGAAGTGCAGAAATCTAATCACCGTGAAAATATTGACATTTTCAAACTACAGTTATGGAAAAACAGAAAATGACCAGGCTACATTCTAACCAAATATAATCTATCATATCTTTTTTTTTTTAATGTGTGGTAATGTTAAAGAGAACCTGTCTTTGGCCCTATAGTACACCAAATCAACAACAAAAATTGTCCTAAAACACGTAATGAGCTTTCAACTTAATTTTCAAAATGGGGGAGGAGGCACATTTATTAAAAACTAGGAAAGAGAAAAAGTAAAGATCTATTTCCTCTGAGGGTAATATCCAAAAAGGGAGAGAGGAAAAAAAGAATGGAGCGAAACAAGAAGAGAATGAAGTACCTACTAAAATTGTACCACAAATTCAGAAACATATTTAAAAATTACAGGATTAAGTTACATCACTTAATCTCCTGGTATCTTGATTTTTTCAATGGTTAAATAGAGATTCTGGAAGGGATCAGATCCTTTCATCTAGTTCCACAATTCCATGATTTTTCCGATCTCTTCGAATGGAAAGCCTCTTTGCTACTTCTAAGTGTCCTCAGTAAGTCTTTGACAGAGATGCCATATAACAGGAAAAAACTTGAAACTTAAGAAGACAGCAACAACTAAAGCATAACTTTTTAGGGAAAAGTAAAACATGCCCATATTCCTTTAACAAAGAAAAAGATGCTTTGTAATACCTTTAAGTCTTGATGACCAAAGAGCTGCCTACACCTGTGTTTACAGGAAGCACCTGATAAATACACATAATAATTAACAAGAGAAAAGCTTCCAGAAAGATTTCTCACCAGGTTTTTTTTGTTTTTTTTTTAAAAAGCACTTCCATGACTTAAAAAAAAACCCAAAAACATAGTCTTAGAAAAATAAAAACACAATTATAGAAAGAATAATTAAGACTAAATATGTGAATGAAGAGTCTCCAAGTAAACTCAATTGCTTCCAAACTAACTGCTTTACAGACATTATTTCAAGAATGAATATAACCAAAATTGAAGTTATAATTCTTCTAAAATATTTAGTAATATATAACAAAAACTTGTACCACATTCCCACTATGTTCAGTGTTAACAAAATGTACCCCAATTCCTTTATTTCTGCCCTTCCCCCAAATTACTAGACCTTAAAAATGTCACTGAATCTAATTCCGAGAGCAGCAAAATATTAACAGTTTAAATGAAAACAACTTTCTTCTTTAAGATAAGAATTATTTTTAAAAATTGAATTAACTGAGAGTCAGCATTTATTATATCCTAGAAGGAATACAGGATTTGAAGACCTATTTAATTAATAAGTACATTATGACGTCATGTGAAAATTTCTCCTGCAAAGGAATTATGGAGTCTTCAGTGGGAAACTGTTCTCAAAAACCTTTAAAACGAAAAATTATCCCTCAAAACTTCAAAAAGTGGCTCAGTTTTACAAGGAAAGTAAAAAACACTACAGTACAAAATTTTAAAAATCACTGAGTTCAGAATAAAACTCATTGTTAATAACAAACCCACTGAACATCAGTAGGACATAGAACAGCTCTTGAAATGAGAAAAAATATATTAATTTAAAATATCAATTATTAAATAAAATTAGTTTAAGAATGGTAAAAAAAAAGTTTATTTTCCACACCAAATAATCTTACCTGAATCATTTTGCTGTTAAAAAACTCAAGATACTGATTTCATTTTTCATCTGGTCCTGTCAACGATGCTATGACAGGCCCTGCAGGAAGCAGCAAAAGATCAATGATGGAGTGTAGCTCTGATGTGTTTTCATGATCAAATTTTGTTATGGAAAAGGATATCCATATAGTAGCTTGAAACTCAGGGAATATTGAAAATATCTCAAAAAGTTTGTCAGTGTACATAATATTCTTTTTTTGTGCTTTGTACTCTTAAATGTTTATTTTTATTCAATTATCTTTTTTATCAAAAATTTAAAAATGATGGTGCAGTATATATGTGGAATTTTAAAGAATCATTTCTATATTCATAAGAATGTAAGAAAATAATTATCCAAGGTGTCAAAAATGAAAAATATTTAAAAGTGTGGGAATGATTATCTTAACTTTCAGAGATAATTTTTTAATCCTATTTCCCAAGATTACTATAATTACCAATAAATTATTATCTATTCATAATTTAATTAAAATCAACTTTAACAGACTTCTTGCAAACAGTAACTTCAGAATCAAATAGTTACTGGCAATACTGGTAGGAATTCCTTCAAGAAAAGCATATAGGTTACAAAAAAACCTGTACAAACTCCAGAACTTAATTACTCTTTGGTAATTGACAGGTTATATTCAATAAAGACCAAAAAATTCAAATTAGTAGAACTAATAGAAAAGTCAAAACTACAAAACTCCTTCACAAGATTCCAAATTATATTTTTAAATTAATAATTATTTTAAAATAGTATAGTACCTTACCAGATTTAATATAAAGACATTTTTACCTTAGGAATTAGTTTCATTTAAGGGCAATTAATAAGACAGCCCTGTCATAAGACCCCTACAATAAGTGGAAACACTATTAGAAGACATATGAAACTTCTATCTATGTCTTGGAAGCATACTGAAGTCAGTCTTTCAAATAGATTTAGAAATTTATAACGAGAAATATATGACAGATTAATTTTTTAGAGTTTTTATGCTATACCTGTCTTGTTTGTTGAAACACTTCAAAGGATTCGGCAGAGTTTGCTTGCTAAAGCTCCTAACATGCTATAAAGATACAACTTAATTTTACATGGGTTATTTCTCATATAAGAATAAACAAATGTTAAGCTACCATAACACTAACAGAAAAATTACAATGTACCTCCATTTATTTTTGCTCACTCATGATTTGAAAATGTACTTGTGAAACAGGGAAATTTAAATAGTTCTGACTTAAGATTGTTTTCTTTCTATTTCTATACAAACATCTTTTTTGTGTGTGTGTGGACTCTATCACATTCATAGAAATCATTTTAGTTTCAAATATCTCCATATAAAAATGTGGAAAAGCTGATGCCATATCTTTTAAGAACAAGATGAAGAAAATGGAAATTTCACCAACCCAAGCATCAGAAAGTACTGAAAAGTACTGCTTCATTTCTTGCATGTTGTGTTTTATACCATGACACTTCGGTCTCTGAGGGTCAGGTTAATTAAGCTCCAGAGCAGCTGCAGTGCAATGTGAGACACACACTGCTGCGGTTCCCACCAGTCCAGTCCAATTACCTGTAGTATTCCAGCACTGGACAAGTGACAACCAACCTCTTCTCTCTAGTCACTTTATCCCACTGGTCTACTGATAAATGTTAGAACAAACTAACCTCCTTTTGGAAAGGACTGCAAGCTGAATGCACCTGCTGCAGGCTGCAATGATGAGTCCCAGAGAGATGTTTGTCAGTCAGATCTCTGCAGATGTTGTTTAACTTTATGCTAGAGCTGTATCCAAAGATGGAAATGAGATGGCAATCAAGCACAAATCTCCCACCCTTGCCCCCCCAATTTTGTTTTGAAAAGCTGCACTTGCTCATAAAAGTGATTTAAAACTACACTAAACTGAAAACAACTAAAACTAAATTCTACGGTAAAAAGTAGTTTATTGGATACAGAATTTTAGGTAACAAGTGGCATAATTGTGTTTAAAAAGTGTTATTCGTGTTATTGAAAAACTTAAAAATTCTCTTAAGCCAGAGCAAAACAAAACCAAACAAAATAGCTATAAAATAGCAAGTTTTCAATGGGTGGTTTATTGCTCAGGTTTTTAATGATACCACATACTCCTTAGAGTTCCCAAGACACAGATTGTTTTTCCTCTTGTATATTATACAAAACATCTTCCATACATAAATATTGAACTATTTCACTAATTGTGTTCACTATTTCTAAACTATTCCTGAAACCTTTTGGGGATGATATTTGCAAGGCAATGTTCTTAGACGTATTGGATTTCCTTACAACGTCACAAATTTAAATGAGCTATTTTTCCAAAACCCAGAAGACTTCAAATAGCAAATATCAAAGTGCAATTGTACATTATAATTCATGAAAATACCAACAGTGTAAATAATGTTCCACAACTTACTAAATCAATGATAGAAGATATAACATCAGAATGAAATAAAAAAGAATCAAATAAATTGAGTACCTAAGATTTTTAATGTTAATTCAATTTTTCTAAAAGTCCCATGCTAAAAAATATTTGCTTTACATGATTAAGTATCAAAATTGTATCTTTTGGACTCTATGATTTTGACACAGATTGTGCTATGCCAGTAATACTCCTTCATATGTTAAGATTTTCTATTGCTTAAAATGAGAAACAAAATATTAAAAATACAGCAAATTTTCAGAGACATTAATGTCTAAGTGAAATATTATGGTTTCTCCTACAACTAAGGGTATAGAGAGACAAAATATAAAGTAACCTACAACAGGTAATCTGACAAATATTACAAGTTTAAGATTTAAAGAAAAACACATTATGTGTCAGCAACTCTTTGATCACACTAAAATCAAAGGTATAGCACAGTGTAATGATAACCATCGTACTAAACTCGACAATACTAGAAATTACACTATTTTTCCTTTTTATGACTCTATTTATCTACTAATTTTGCCCTAAAATATGTATAAATAAATTTTGAAGATGCTTTGCATCTATATCAAAGTGTTTAGACTACAACTTTTAAAAGCTGTGAAATATTCCCGTTGTACTACCAATATCATAATACTCTTCCTTCAACAATGTAAACAAAAGAAGTGATCTATTTTAAAACTTTATCAACTCATCTGATTTCCCAAAAAAAGATCATTCTTATGCTATACGGTCCCGATCCTAAAGGTTAAAGTGGCCACTGAATTCTTCCCATGTCAAAATTAAGGCAGTGTTGGGTATTTCCTTCACTAAAGGAAAAATGCAGCTACAGTCTGCTTTTTCATGAGTTTTAAAATTTTACCATATAAATGGCTTATAATGAAAGAAAAAAAAATCACCCAAGTTGGATAATGCTAAGATTATGATATAACAAATCTAGGAATATAAGTTCAAATTTTAAGGACCATAAAAGGAAATAGTTTACATCAAATGTGATCCAGTTTTATAACCATAAATATGAAAACAGTATAAGATACAGACTAATATATGCTAAGATTACAGTGAAGTATTTCTGTTTGATATAATGAGTATCTCTACTATCATACAATGGAATAACAATAGGTACACTAGGAAATGTTCTAAAATCTAAAACGCATATGAAAAAATACATTTTATAAATCCTTTACTATTCCCAACCAATAATGTATTCAATAAGTTTTTTGGATTATCTACCTGAACCACGTATTACTTTTAATAAATAAAATCAATCTGTTTATTAACAAAAACTAAACACATCTTCAGATGCCAAATAAAAGAATAAGAGAAAACTGTCGCCATTCTGAAAATATATTCACTAATATATTCCCTAAAACAAGAAAGCTGTTTTTTACTACAAAGCAACAACTTTAGGCAACCTATTTGTAAAAAAGATATACAAATAAAGAAGTTGTTTTAATCAAGTAAGAAAAAAGGATATATTCTTAAATCACAGGTAATAAGTAGCATTCTGTAAGACTTAGATTTTTAAAAAGATAAATGAATTACAAAGCACAGCAAAAAATAAAGCATGTCTACTCGTAGATCTTTTCTTTCTGATTATAGTAATTTAAAAATGCACTTTACAATTTTCACCATACAATTTCCCCAAAGTATTTTATTTATGATGACATGCTGAAATACACAACACAAAATACAGTTCTACAAATTCTCAATCTTACCCATTAATGTGCACAAAACATTTTCTTGATTTCAACCATAAGTATTAAAAATTGCCCAAAAAAGCAAGGTTGCTTAAGATATTTTAAAGACACAAGCTGAGCAAAAAATAAACAAAAAAACCCAAGAAACAGACAAATGTGATAAATATGAGTAGACTATACTGGCTACAGTAAAAACAATGGACATACATTTGAGCTGAAATTTGTTAAAATATCCCCAAAGTGTGTCTGTACCCTGCATTATATATCCTAAAGAAAATATCTCTTAGATACATCAGTATTTTAACTAAACCTTCCAAACACAATTACATTCTGTTTCAAAACTTAGGTAATTTGAGAAAATCCATTAGGTCATACAACTGAAGTATACTTTTCCCCAAAAATACTCTTTTACCAAACGAGAAACAGAAAAATTCTTCATGAAATAAACATCAGGCATATTCATTCTAATCAAATAGTAGTCATAAATACATGTATGAAACACAAAAATGGGCTTCCAAATAAATTACTGCATAATCCTACAAGAAAGTCCTTATAACTCGGCGATACAAATCACAATTCTATAATTTACTTTGTCTGAGATGAGCAGGTAAGTATCCTTTAAATATATCTGAGTCCGAGAAGTTGAAAGTAACTCAGAGGCTGTTATATTGAAGAATACCAGGATCTTAGATAATTCCACAGGCTTGTGGTCAAGTGTGAACAGAAAGACTATTAAAATTGAAGTCTATCAGAAGAAGAGAGATGTATCTGTCTGAACAGGTAATAATCTAGTTAATATCATATTTAAATAAAAAGTGTTCAGAATTAATACAGCTTCTTATTAATTATAAGGCTTTATTTTATCCTTAAAATTGATTCCAGTGTGTGCTTGGTTTCCACCTGTTACAGGCAGAGCGTATATGCCTTCTTTTATCCAGACATTTCAAATCACATTTGAACAGGTTACGTCACTACACACACAAAATTTTGTTCAACGCGTTCCAGTTTTCCATTTTTTTCCAACGGATATTCTTGCTCTATATGAATAACGTTTCTCAGAACTATAAATAAAATAAGCAATTTCAATGTAATAAGAAAAATATGCATAACTAAGTGGACTAAAAACAAAAGATCTAATTCTCAGTGCACCCTTTCCAACCCACTGAAAATAAACTATATTCAAATGAAAAGGCATTTAATTTACTATTTGGAATATCCTTGATAAACACCAATTTTCTGTAACATCTCTGCACATCTGATACCACCTCATGTTTAATGCAAAAAAGCTATTTCATTTTCATCTATTGACAGTGAATTTAATTTATCATTGCAGCTCTTTTCCTAGAACTATCACGTTATTAATTCTGCAATCAAGCTCTTTTGAGTGCTTTTATTTGTACTAAGGTTTTCACAATTCCACATTGATTTTTTTCATCATAATATACCTTTTAAACATACAAATGTGAATATGTTAGTAAACTTTCTTAATGCATAAGGAAAGTTTCAGAGACAAGGAAAGCCATCTATAAAACTACACTCAGAGGAGCAAACTTTCGAAGGACAGCATATCTAATAAATTACATTTTAGATTAATATTTGTAGTGTTTACCAAATATACTATATTTAATTTATATAACTAAATGATATTGTCAACCATTCTAAAACCTTATCTAGCATAATGGTCCATTTTCTACCACCAATCAACTGGCTATGAAAAAGAAATCCTCTATTAAAGAACTCTTACTGAAATAAGATCATTGAAAGCAAATAAGCTTTTCTTTTCTACCAGTGGGGGGAAAAATGCAGTATCAGTCCCCTCAGCAGTGAATAAATATTTTTTATGGCCATAAAGACAAACTAACAAAAACAAAAAAAAAAAGGCAGAAACTACACCTGGGTAAAAGCAAATCAGTTAATGTTTTACCTAAGAAATATACTATTTAATTATGCAGATTTTCCAGCTAAACTTAAAATCCATATACTGAGTAGCAAAATGATAAAAAAGAAAAAAACAAAGCATGCAGAACTATATAACACTTGAAATAAAACACACACACTGAAAAGTACAAAAGAAATTATACCACCTAGGAAACTTGCCATTTTCCAGTAGGTTACAGTACCACACAACTGTTAATATATTTTAATCTAATACAGCTCTTCATAACACAAATTTTGAAGTATTATTTTACTTCTTACATAATAATATATTTCCTTGTCACAATTACATTAAAAACACAGTATTTTAAAAATCTGAAGAGGCAGCACTTGTCCTCTTTACTTCACTCCAGGGCCAACAAACAAAGCAGTGAAGCAGAAAGAGGTACATAATGGATTTAGAAGTAAATGGTCCATTCTTTAAGAAGCCTTCCTACCCCCTCTTCTGAATTCACTCTAGACTAATTGTCATTACAATGATGTCTGAAAACTTCAAAAGAACCCTATTTCCTGATGCCAGCTGTCCATGTTTCTATCTTTAAATTTTAGAGTTTTTTTCCTAATTAGAAAGAAGTATTTAGAAATACCCAAAAGATTCATCTCATAATTGTTCTAAATCAGACACAGTATACCAATTATTGAAACAAAAAATAACACCAACAGTAGAAATATACTTTAAAATTTTCCACAAATACAATATATAAATAAAGTCATACTATTAAGAATTTCTTTCAATACAACATACAGCACAGGTAGATCTTCTCTTTTTTTCCTTGGGGATTATCAAACAATCTCTTCACCATTGCACCTACCTGGGTAAAAATCTTTGGACTTAGACAGCTTGATGGTGGCTCCAGTTTCTTTTTGCAACTGAACAATTGTCTGTCCTCCCTTCCCAATTATAGATCCAGCAGCATAACTAGGTATGAGAACCTTTAGAAAATACTGGCCGTCTTCTGAAAAATGCAAAGAAATATACTTGGTTAACATGATAATTTTCAACTTTGTATCCCCCTCCACCCACAAGAGGGAAAAACAGCAATTAAAACATTGGGCATACAGCTGCAGGAAATATGGGGTTAAATTTTTTTAAAGAACAAAAATAAGCCAATTACAAAGAAAAATAAATAGGTACAAAATGTTTCCCATTTTGTAGGACTTATACTTTCAAACTTGGAATTAAAAACTAAACATGTTCAATCATTTTGCAGCACTGTAGAAACTGATGACTAAATTCCAGTTGTTATTCCAAACATGGAAGTCTTCCAATTCTATCTGTGGTTACTATGGTAAAATGAAATGAACTGACCCTTTAACAAAACTTCAGAGATTTATATGATGACAAACCTTTGCTTAACATATTGCAATAAAAATAAGTAAAAGGACTGTAAATAGTGATGAGCTATATTTGTTTGACATTAGCAAACACCTAAGGACAATTAGCCATTGCCTATATCCTACTTAAAGTATGCAAAACAAACATTTTTCCTACCAAATAATCCACCCAAACTGTAGGGTGTATTCCAAGCCTGTAATAACTGCCAGGAAATAACTCAAAGTGATGTGAACTGGCAAATCTAACTAATCCTGGTGTATTTCTTTAGCACTTCTTAGTCTACCATGATCTCGTTTAAGCTCATTAATTAAAGGACCTTAAGAAGAATTCTGCCAATACTAAAAAGCTTAGTTGTCATTTATATCAAATACACTTAAAAGTGACCAGATTATGTTACTTCTCCAAAATAGCCACAATTCTTAAAGCGGAGGGGGTGGACGAACCAAGAAAGAGTGAAATGAAATGTTTTAGAAAATAAAGCCAACTCCATAAACTTTAATTTCCGACAAACTGATCAAGTCTTAAATAGGAAACACCCCGGTAAATCCAGCTTCCTTATGTGAATAAACGTTCCAAATTTTGCGGGTATGCCATTCGCAAGACCCCCATCCGTCTCTAATGTACATGCTGTAGATAAATTCACCTCTGCCTCGATGCATTGGGTGCATTGTTAAGATGACTCCAGTGCAAATGAAGAAGCGATACCGGTCCCGTTATAACTCATCTTCCCAGGAAGCGCAGGATGTTAAACTAACAAGTCACAGTATCAGACACCCCCACCCTCGTATGCACACCTCTGAAGACAAATCAATGAGATATTTGCAACGACCATATAAGTGCGGTAAGAGCATGCACTCATCAAGATTTTGCATACTACTTGTGGCCCAAAGCAAGGGGATGAAGAGAGAAAAACTCTCCGGTGCCCCAATCATTTGCTATCCGCTACCCAAGTGCCATTTATTTATTTATTTTATCAGACTGTTAAATGCAGCGCGCATCTTCGGGCAGCCATCACCTCACTCGGGGGTCATCCTCCTCCTCTTTAACGGACCCCCTTGCCCAGGTCTAGGATATTTAAATGGTCAGTCTTTAGACCGATTAAATGGAAAGATATGTCTATTCCGAAAAACCGGTCGCCATTTTGATGAATGATAAACAGAGAAATGGAAATGTGTCCGGGACGGCGAGGTGCCGGGCAGGTGCAGGGGAGGGGGCGCGGGGCAGGGGCGCGGGAGCCGCCGGGTTCGGGCTGGAGGTGTCCGGGCCGCGGGAGGGAGGGAGGCCGGCGGGAGGGAGGGAGGTAGGGGCGGG